>JAAGWP010000295.1:0-106068 GCA_013266165.1 Fusarium graminum
GGTAAGATATTTATTTCTATTTTAAACTCTTATATTACTATTCTTATGTCTCTCCTTTAGTCTTTCCCGTGATTGCTTTAGAATACTTCTTGCTCGTGGTACCGCCAAACCATCATATGCTGTTATAGCTTGGTGTATAGAGCTGCTTGAACACAAATGTTCAGCCAAATCCCAAGCATCACACAATGCCAGGTTGGCACCAAACCCAGCGAAAGGGCTCAATGCATGATTGCTGTCACCTATAAAGACTACCCCTAGTTCGGAGAAGTTATCATGACAGAATGGGTTCTTGTCCTGTGCATTTATGCTGAAAACCGTTGCGCGATCGGTGTGATTCACAATAGTCTTGAATGGCTCCTGCAATCCATCACTCAGCTGAAGGCCACGGTCGATGATTTCCTCTATCGCACTGCGATCACTCGTATCCAGGTCTGGGATTCGTTCTGCCTCGAGGTTACCAAGACCCCACAAAATGCTGTTCTTGTCAGCTGGGGAGAAAAAGCACGACTCGCCAGTCCCCGAGAGCATGAAACCCCAGTCTTTGTCGACAGGAGCTGGAGGTGGGCCTTCAAACCGAGAAACGCCTCCTCGTAAAACGGCCCCAGCAAACTCAAGATTGTCTTCAGGCCTAAGATACTCCCGAAGTTTACTGTGCGCCCCGTCTGCGGCGACTAGTAGATCGCAATCTTCCTCGTTGATGACTTCGTGGCCGGGTTGTCCTCTCGCGACATGCACACGCATTCGGCCATTTCGTAACTTGTGTACTGCAATGCAGCGGGAATTCCACTGAACTGAATCCTCAGATCGCAGTCTATCATGTAGCACTCGTCGAAGGTCGCTTCGTGCTATTCTGACGCTAGCTGATGGCAGTCCCTCAATCGGCTTGTGTCGAAAACTTGCACATTCACTCCAATTTGGTCCCCATATCTTGAATGCGCCTTCGCCGTTGAGTCCAGAAACCGCATTGCCCAATACGTCCTGTAGGATGCCCATTTTGTTCAGTGCGACTAACCCTCCTGATGCGTTGTACCCAGCAAGTGATATCGTGTAACCCTCGCGTTGAGCGCTCAGGTCTGGCGAGTCGCGGTCGTAGATAATGATGTTCGGCTCTGCCATCTCGGGGTCCCATAGTCTCCGTAGAGCAACAACGAATGCCGATCCTGCAGTACCTGCGCCAGCGACGATAATAGTCTTTCGTTCTAGAAAGTGATACCGATCCGACCTGCCGTCCATGATGAAAACTGAAAATGAAGCTGTGGCTGAAGATGTCTCTAAACGTACGAAGACTGTCGAAACTCATGTCAGTGACGGTAGGATAAAGAAAACCGAAGTCGTATAGAAAGCCATAATATACTATTTCGCACGACCAAATCTTTTAATCTGGGAGATTTGCCGATATTCGTGTAAGTCGTTGTTAGCGAAGCCGCATACACTGATTTCCCATTTGGGTACACGGATTGCCTGATCAAGGCTTGTCCATGGATTGGTGTGATTCGAATGCTACAACGTTTCGCTTTACCTAAGCTTTTGGACCGTGCAACACCCTGTAAAAAGCTCGTGTGTCGTTAACAATATTGGGCTTTTCCCGCAGACTCTGGAAGGAGTATGCTTACTCAACCTGCAACCTCTAGAATACGTCGATTACATTTAGTGCCATCTGGTTTGCTGAAGTTAATCAAACGGGGACACTGATTTGGTACGGGCACGATGCAAGCTTCTTTCGATACTGCTAACAATGTATCGAAGCTGAGTGTCTCATAAGTTATTGTTTGGAACCCACGGCAATTCAAAGATGATCCCGCGTTCAACACAAGAGTTTCAACCACCTATTGACAACTTGGATATTAATAAATTCACACATACCGAATGTTCCAAATCCACACGATCACCCCGCATTGGCACAACCACCCCTCTATTGAACATTGAACTGAACTGCCAAACCCCACCAAAATATTCCCATCATCGACCTTCAAAAACCTTCATTTTTAGTTCCGATCAAGCTCGTCTTCGTCATGACGTCCGAACTCTCGGCTGCCCCAGTGCTTTCCACCCCGGACGATCATATTCTCGAGGTTTCCGCCGCCGACACTGTCCCAACATCTACGCTTTCTGACGATGCCCTTCGCTCAACATACGAGGTTGTTCGTACAGCCGACGAGATTCGTACGGGGGGATGGAGGCGCGTCGGGTTACAGTTTCCAGACTTTATGCTAGTTGATGCCCCGCGTGTTGTAGCAGCCTTGTTGGATGAGCTCAGCAAACACGACGCACAAGAAGAGGGTAAGGCTGAGAGGAGGATATACGTTCTTGCAGACAGCAGCTACAGTGCTTGCTGTGTTGACGAGATCGCGGCAGAACATGTCTCGGCGGATGTGGTAGTTCACTATGGTCGAACGTGCCTTAGTTCTACCAGCCATCTTCCCGCCATATATGTCTACACCGAAAACGACCTCGATTACGAAACGACCATCAGCGAGATCAAGAGAGAGTTCAGCGACAAGACCGCAAGACTGGTTATCATGGCCGATTTGCCGTATCAAAACCACGTCGATAAAGTGGCCTCCCTTTTGAGAGAACAAGGCTATGCCGATGCCGTTTCCACAGCCGTCACCCGCGAACCTGCCGCCATCATTCCCAACCGCAAGATCCTTTCTGACGAGAGTCATGAAGACGAGCACTGGAAGGCGTACTCTATCATTCACATATCTGACCCGCCCTCTGCACTTCTTCTCGCTCTTTACTCGCGCTTCGCCTCATTACACGTCCTCTCCACGTCCTCCTCAACTCTCGAAAATCCTACTATGCGAACTGCAGGTCTTTTGCGTCGACGATTCGCCAAAGTCCTATCTCTTGCTTCCGCTGGTGTGATTGGTATTCTTGTTAATACGCTGTCGGTCGCCAATTACCTCAGTTCTATCAACACTCTCAGGGAAAAGATTTCGCGCGCGGACAAGAAGAGCTACACCATTGTCGTGGGCAAGCTCAATCCTGCCAAGCTTGCAAACTTTTCTGAGATCGAAGGTTGGGTAGTCGTAGGGTGTTGGGAAAGTGGCCTGGTTGAGGACGACGCTGGATACTGGAGACCAGTCATTACACCTTTTGAGCTCGAGGTCGCACTCATGAGTGAAGAAGAGCGCGTATGGGGCGGCGAGTGGTGGGGTGGTATCGAGAAGTTGGGTCTGAACGATACGCCAAAGGGTGCGGCCAGCGAGACTAAAGAGGTCGTCGCGGAGGAAGAGCATCAATTTGACCAAGTTGCTGGGGGTGTCGAAGGTGATGAATCCGCTCCTCCTGAGTTTGATATGCGCACGGGCAAGTTGGTTTCATCCAGTCGTCCGATGCGACTCCCCGTCCGCAACAGCCCTGCTACCACGGCCACAGGCGAGGCAAACGGCGGTAACGATGCCAAATCTCAGCAGCAAAACGGCGCTCTTATCAAGCGCACTGTTGGCGAGTTGGCAAGCATTAACGGTGTGGCAAGCCCCGGAGCTGAATTCCTTCGCTCTGGTCGCACATGGCAAGGTCTGGGCACCGATTTTGACAATGAGGCCAGTACTTTGGTCGAAGAAGGGCGGAGTGGTGTTGCAAGAGGATATCAGGTCGGGGAATCAGACCGACATTAACGTAAGGTTACAGACAAAAGCGATACCATTTAAGCATAACATGGCGTTTGGATAGATAAAACTGGAGGCGAAGAATGATATTTTGACGATATATTTTGTTGATGCAATATATTTTGTTGATGCAATAAGCTCGTAATCGTTCTCATTTTCTCATATAACTATCGAGTCATCGTATATACAAGAGAATTGTCGATAGAAGAAGCCTCCAGCGCGACAGACTGTAATAAGTTTTGATATTTAACAAGGCCTCCCTTCGCCCCGAATTTCTATTAACATCCACCATGTTGATCGTGATTTTATACGTCGCCTTGCAGATAAAGAAAAATATGTTCTAAAAATAAATAAATCATAATGCATTAGACCGCTTTGCTTGCGGTGTTTGCTACAGGGCATGTCAACCATTTTCTACACCCTGCTTCGTGCAGTCATGCATTAGATAGAAAGGGCTGTGGTCCCTGGTACGGAGCGCGATGTTGCGCTCGAGTATCCCCATATCAAAGCGGCCGGTGAAGTTGAATAAACAAAAATCGTAAAGCTTCGGTCTTCCAGTCATTGTGTTGGGGTATTATGGTTCATGGGCGCCAGTAGAAGTGGAGTATGGGATGCGCTGGCGGAATATTCACCGACTCGGCGGGCGGGATCTTTAGGCGTTTCTTTTCTGGTCTGTGCAACTCGAGAAGCGCAATGACCATAGCTGATCGGGGATCTTAGACGTAGACCCGTCGAGATTGAGGACGGCTTCGGCTGCTGTAGCGAGAGCCTGAACGAGAGCGGCTTCGGTGGCTGTGGCGGCTGGAGTGGTAGGATCGACGAGAAGAGTGCTTGCGATCGTATGCGCTCATATGTCCGCCATGCATGAAAGCGACAACGGAAGTAATGGCAAAGAAGATGATGTTCATGATGCCAAATGCCCAGCAAGCCTTGAGCATGGTGCAGGGCTTGTTGTTGACGAGGTCGTAGCTGGGGCCAATAACACGAACATCACCAGCAGATAGGTCCCAGTCGTCGGCACGGCGGATGCTGACGCAGTTGGTGTTTTGGACGTAGCGCAGGAAGTAAACGGCGGCGATAAAGGCACCGAAGAAGAGGGCATCGACAAATGCGACAAAGTGGGCGTTTGTCGAGGAGCGGTGGTAGCTGAAGAGAGTGAAGATTGCCCACGCAAGAGCAAGAACCGAAACAATGAAGAGGATGAGGATTGAATCTGGCGTCAAGGCATTCTGCTTGACAAACCCATCAACGAACCAGGCAAGCATGCCCATACATGGGATCTGATGGCGGAATTGTTAGATTACTGCCCATATGAAGCCATGGAGCGCTGTGTGTAGAACTTACCAGAGTTAGGATCTGAAGAACCCTGAAAAAGACAAAGAACATAGCAAACAACATGTTGTCGATATTTGGCTATGCAGCTTGACCGTTATTAAGAATGGTGACGGGCGTAGATAAGTACAGATGAGTGAGGCCGGTGAATCGTCGTCAACTCCAATATGTCGGATGAGAGTGGTGGTAAAGGAAAGAATAGAGAAACGAGAACGGCGGGAGGGTGTGTGGGAAGAGAGAAGTATTTCTGTACTTTTGCAGCACAAGCAACCATCTAAACTTGGTCCCGAAACTTGCTTGTTTCCTGGCCCAAAACCACGATTGAGGTGGTTGGTGCTTGGAAATAGATGGCGCAGGACAACCTAACGGGGGGGAGGTGGGATGACCCTTGTAAAACCACCCCTGCTGCTTCAACATGTCTAGTGGTTGGGCCGCTGTTAGCGGCCAAGACCTCGATAGGTTGGCTGTTTTCTTTTGCCAGCAAATTGAGCTCGAATGGGTTTTTGCTGGGGCCGTCGTGTTTCGAATCAACTCGCGTCTAAACGTGGAGATGAAGGTTATGCGTTGTTATTGTTGCTCATCTCTGTCTCTAGCAGTCTGCCTTTCCCCAGACTCGCATCTTATCACACTCAAAACCTCATCCTGACCGGTGATGCCGAGATTGGAGCATGACGTCGGCCTGCACCAATAATGCAAGCACTCTACCTACAACTTGGTACTTTGCACAAATCATCAATTGTATGCAACACAAGGTTGGCTGTCGAGGTACTCCGTATATCAATTGCAAATCAGGATCTGTATCCCACAGGTTAAGCCAAGACAATGTCTTGTAGGGCTAGATCCTCCCACTCCGCAACGTCATCAGAATTCAAGAGGCTGGTAAGCCGTTTGCGCCCCAAAAAGGGAAATAATAATGGCAGAAAACAAGCTGGTTAGGTAGCAATGAACGCGAATGTTGCACCCAAAACAAGCCATCCAGCCAACTGATTAATTGAGACCCTTGCATTAGCAGTCCTCGGGTATCCTTCTTCTTTGATTCCCTTAATTGTTGCAGATTTTCATGGCTAGTCAGCTAGCGGAATATGCGCAAAAGTAGTCGCTATGGCACGGCCGTTTTCACTTCATTCAGGAACATCATCCCAAGATGCATGAGGCGTGACGCATGGCGCATTGGGCCGTTCCGCAGGTTTCAAACTTGAAAACATCAACTGCGTGCACGTGGAAGGCCATGTAATGTCCCTTTATCTCGGTAATTCCGCTTCCGTTCATCTTCACAAAATACGGATACATATTTTAAAGGTGGTTGGTGACCATGATCAACAGGTACGATCGCCTTCCCACAATTAGTTCCGCAATGTGTCCAGAGTCTGTACGGTGGGGGTGTTCCTGCTTGTGACGATCATATTAAGGAATTAAATTAAGTATATAGGTAATCTCCAGCTGCAGGACTCTCATTCTTCCGCTCTGCCTTGATCCTTTCTCTGAATCCTGGACTCTTTCCCGGGCCGAGAGTATTCCGACCGGCGGTGTTCATCTGTATGGGTAGATCAATGATGTCGATATCGTCGAAATGATCATCCTTTCTGGCGTCTTGTTCGGGTTCTGTTTCGGTAGCCCAGCAATGTGATCTCTCATGAGCTCTCTCGCCCATGCCATCACTCATCCCGCGCTTCCACGGCGGTATCCTCACTGCTTCCAAACGGGGACTCAGGTGGTAATCGACCTTGTCGCTGTACTGTACCCGGTCATCATCCACAGATACAGATGCCAGCGATTGCAGGATGCTGTATATGAGAATCCAGCGACTTCGCCGTGCCGTAGCTGGATTCATGTCTCCAATATCGTCGATCTTTTCAAAACGCTCAAACGCCTCAACAAGCTTGTTGCGAGAGAATTCGTATTCCAACTCGTCCGCATTGAAGCTTTCCCGATAAGGGGCTCGTATCCTTCTGTCTAATGCATTCGGTTTATCGGTTCCGGCTCTCGTGTTATCCTTTCGAGATGAGCCATTACCTGTGGATATTGTGGATCGTGGCAGCAGAGGATAGGGGTGTGGAATATGCGGGAAGCGATACTTCTTGTCAAACTCAATAAGCATGTCCGACAAGGGCAGCCCATCCGTGTCGACCTCGAGAACTTTGTGATTTGTTTTCGATACCATCATCAATTGGCTCCTGTGTTGGGACTCCAGCCGGGCCCAGGTTATGTCTCGGTCGACCAGCCAGTCGTACAGCGCGCCAAAATCGGTTTGCAGCTTCATCACCACCGTACGACTCAGCCAGGTACCAGGCCCAGTCACATTAATCGATCGTCCAAGCCTACCATCTGATAGTGGAGATACCATGGGAGGCCAGGATCCGTATTCCCACTCATAGTGTTGTAGAAGCATGTCTTTCATCCTATCAATGGCCATTAGCTCGGGGCCAATTGTCGGGTTGAAGGTCCATATGTCTTGGTATCTGAAGCCAGCAAGTCGATCCTCGGCACTCAGGACACGGTTTTGCATCTCCTGGCTTGCCGTTTCAAGCAAACTGCTTGTGTTTGGAGGAAGACACTTGTAGTCCTTAAACTGCTGCACAAGCTTATACATGCCCACGCAATGCGTGAAGGATTCCCTCCACCCTTCTTCCCACCGTACGTCCGGCTCTTCTGCCCACAAAAGAAGGGACAATGCTATTGAAGGGCTGTTTCGTGAATCATCAAGCTCACGATTGTAGATGTATCGCACTAATTGTTTGACGTTGTCGTTGTTTGGAGGCATGTAACTATCGAGTCGAATGTGGAGATCAGATAGAGCCTCGTGTAGGGACAATCCCACGATCGAGGTATTAAGTAGTAGCGCAAAGAAGTTGCGAGTGGTGATCTGATGGCGGAGCTGATCAAGACTCTTGACATTCTGTGGAGGTGGGAAATGCATCTCATACGAGATTTGTCCTCCCATGTCTCCAACACTGGTACGTCCAGATACAGGCGGTGATAGTGGCGTATCGCGAAACTCGCGACCCAGCCTTGATCCATAATAGGCACTATCAGGTGAAGATGGAGACTGCGGATACTCACCGAGTGAGCCCTCATCTAGAAGTGCAAGCAAATAGCGACTATTTGTGGCTTCGATGATATGTGAAGAGACGCGCATTGCTGGTAGGCCCTGACCCTTGCGCCCCAGAAAGATCAAAACATCCCCGTTCGGGTCCCAGAGCTCTGGATCTTTGCGGAGCTTGTTCCACTTCGTGATGGGCCTTCCTCCTCCGCACCAGCGCTTGATCTGAGGCGGTGCTGCTGCAGGTGATGGTGGAGGAATAGGAGGCAGCTTGCCGGTAGGCGGCGGGCCGGCGGGCGGTATGCTACAAGAGAGTTCCGTTCTTGGAGATGCGGATTGGAGGTATTGAGAGGAAGTGCAAGAAGCTGTTGAAGTAAATGTTGAGTCGGTTCTTGCTGTAGAACGCGTATCCCAGGTATGGCTCTCGTCAGGCACAGAAATGATCCTGGGTTGTATGGTGTCTGCACTTGGTCGGCTGCTGGAATCATCTTGCTCGACCAGTTCCTCTTCCTTGTCTTTCTTACGGAAGGTGAACGTCTTTGCTATAGTCTTTCGCACGTCGTCACTGCGCTTGTCAATTATTGTTCGCAGTCCGCTTTTCTCTATAGTTCCATATTCCTCTGGCAGCGTAGCTCTCCTCGATCTGTTATGGACCCAGTCTTCTGTTGGTGAAGCGACTGAATTACTGGCAAAAGAATCCATGTTCCAGTCTGGCGACATCATTGGGTTTCCTCTTGGACTCCAGTCCCCCCTCCTGCCCATCAATGCGGCACCATTCTGTGGTATTTGCAGAGGGTAGCGCAAGGCAGTGGTGGGAGCTCCAACGGACGGTGTCGGGATACCGCCATAGGCATCTTCACCACTAGAAGAAGTGGCTACAGATTGAGCCCTTCCATGCTTTGTAGGATCTTGGTTCTTCGCTTGTGTGGTCTTCTTGCGCGCATATGCGCTTCTTGCCGACATGTCGTGCAATGGAGTAAGATCGGTAACGATAAGGTAGCTCACCGTCGCATGAGATCGCTCAGCGCAAGCAGGATTTGATGGCTTAATATTCCCCAGTAGTGGGCTGAAGTGGCGTCGAGGAAAGTATCTTGTATCTTTCAGCAAGTGATCAAATATGCAAGTGATGTGTCGAGTCTTGAGAAGACCTCTTTACGAAGAAGCAGCATGCATGAATATGAGCGCTTCTGAACAAATTCAAAAGAAAGGCTTCAAAGTATTGGATCAACCTCAAAGACAGCGTTCTGTTGGATGAACGATGAGTAAACAGAAACAGTACGTGTCTCGAAGAGAAGACTCACTTTGCGAGGTCACCCAGCGTAAGAGTTGCCGTCGAGCCTGGATCGCTCGAAGCTGGTATAAGGGACGGCCGCACGTCCGCGATACTACGCTACCAAATGGGCAGGCCAACAAGGACTACGCCCGCAACTTCAAGGCTTTAAGCTTGGGATGATATGCACAGGCATTCCTAGCGGAAAGGTAGTAAACGGTAGCTTTTCCGACCCTAGTATTCTATAGCCGTGGTCGGGATGTTCGGGAGGGGAAGGTGTTAAAGCATTTGCTAGGCCTTGTGTTGGTGTAAAATACGATATTGTGAGAAGTTGCCGGTTCTGAGTCGAATTAGAATGGTCTGGAGTGGGTTGCAAAGCTGCACAATGTCTTGGCAACAAACACATCAACAGAAGAAACGGTCAGTAAACAATATGTTTGATACCGATATGATATTTTGTCTATCCCTATGATATATGACCGGGTTATTAGCACGCATTGTTCTCCTTTACTCTCCTGCTACTCATCATATTTCATAGCACTCTTGGCGTCTGATCATCATTTTGGAGGCCGTGCAACTGATAAGCATCCATGCCAATTAATTCCAGCCAACGGCTATCAGGTCTCTGATATGGCAGATAACAGTAGCTGCACTATGACAGCTCTGGTAAAAAGCCGTCGCGATAGGCTCACATTGTCAGCTCACTCATCCAGGTACTGCCCTTTGTGGTTAATGCTGCTAGGGGATAGTGACATCGCTTGCCGTGGGTGCGGTGGGCCAGGCCCGGGTCTCTGGTGAGGAAGACGATCATTTTAATTGCTTTTTCACGTCTATCAAGAGAGATACCAAGATAGCGTGCCTGTACTAATAGACGTTGCTCGTTACAGGTGGTTTGTAATGGGTCAGACAAATCGACCGGGGGTCTCGGGCCTCGGGTCATCCACGTTCCCCCCCGCGCTGTCAAATTCCCTTATCAGATGGACAAATGCAACTGCAGTGCGCTAAACAAAATGGCGTCTTTTAGGATATATAACTATGAACCCGTGGTGGTTGAATGCCCAGGTTCTTTGAGCCTGGAAAAGAGATAAACATCAATGCAAGCATTGTTAGCTCACGAACAAATTGCCATATATGTTACATCGATGAGCAGTGGTTGGCTACCTTGAAGCGAGGTGGCATTATACCATACCTCGCAACATACACAAACAAACAGTTGTATATTACCATCTTGCCGCAATAATTGGATCCACACTGCAACTACTGGTCATAACCTCCCGCCGCCCGCGCAGGCTATACCAGATTATGGTCACTGATAAAGGCAGAAACATACAAGTGATGCAAGATTACTTGGTTGGCCAAATCTGCCCACAGAAAGCTACCGACTGCCTCGAAATGACTAAAACAAACAAGACTTGCAGCAGGTTAGATTTTTCACTCGTTGATAATTGCAAGCGGTTTCACAACATACCATTCCCGAGTTCTCATGGAAGCAATTACCTTCGCAGTATGTATGTATGAATGACATCATACCCTAGAGCTTCAGGTGTACTGTCAACACCATGTGTAGGAGATGATGAAAGCACAAGATGAAGGAGAAATGTCGCAAAGCCAAGATCCTTACTTTTAGTCATGACAATCCCCTACTCATGGAGATTATGGGAATACGCGCTGCAATTCTCCAGGATTTGTAGAGTGATCCGCGGGTTTCCCGCAAATATTTCGATTTGCATGAATTTACCCTGTGATATAGCAAGACGAAAGTTATGTATCAAATGTAACATGAAATACAACATCACACAGACAAGTGTCTAGTACAAATGACAAAGCACACCATTGTATTATACAAATGCTGTCCTATAACTGGGCATTTCCGAGAAGGTTCCCAGATCGTGAAGGGTATCTATCTTACGGCCGTTTCGCATAATAAAAAAAAACAAAAACAAGAAAAAGCCAATCGTTAACTCAAACTACCGCCACTCAGATTAACATCAAAATATCCTCCCATTACTTTACACCTCCGACGATTTAAGCTCCATAGTGGGCGCCAGGCTTTGTGTCGGCATGAGCAGAGTGGCCGCGCGATCGCATGAAAGCGAGGGCCTCCATGATGGTCAATCCGGTGAAGATGGCCCAAATGAAGTAGCCAAATGCGACAGCAGCCTGGGCGCATTGACAGAATGTTGCTCCGTGGCAGTGAGGGACTCCAATGTGAGCGGCCAGGGCAGTAGCGCCGGCAAACCAGAAGAGAGAAGTGAGGGCGAGAACGCCGAGAGCGACCATGCTGTGGTACATGCGGGGAGCGAACATGGGTGTGAGGGCGAGGTAGAGCAGTATAAGAATGGACCAGACGACGCAGAAGAGCAAGAAGGCGTATGAGGGAGCAGAGCCGCCTCCCCACCAAGTGGTGGTGGCATCTACGACTGAGAACTGTTAGCTGAGGTGAAATGATAGAGTGAGGCTTGGTATCTTACGGTATGCGGTGAGGCCCAACTCAATAATGAGAAAGAGCGCCAGAACGGCGTGGACGATGGTGATGATTCCCATGGGCATGGTGATGGTGGTACTTGGAGATGTAAGTTTGAGTAGGTAGTGAGTATTTAGACTCTAACCAAGATGGCGAGAGATGGTTGTGGAGGCAGTCAGGTCAGATTGAAGGAGGAAGATCTGGGTCACCAACAACAAAAGGGTCCAGCAGGGGATACGAGCATTTAAGTCACGGCAGCGTCGGAACTCGGATGATGATGGCAGTGATTCTCCTCTTCAAGAACAATGACGGCCAGTGTTAGTCATGGACAAAAGAATCGAGGCCAGCCTTACTAGAATACGTCAGTGAATGGGATAGCGTGTTCGGCAGTCACCTAAGCCAAGCACGAAGCTTTCCCCAGAGGAGTCAAGCCCAAACCAATCAAGGAGAAAAGAAACAGCTTTGATGTGGATGTCTTAGGATCTGCGCTGACGACGACAATGAGTGGCTGATGTTTCCTGCTTTTGAAGCTTGCGAGGTTTGATGCAGTAGAGGGCGTGGCACGAATGACGTGGTGCTAAGAGGCCCAGCGCCAAATAACTGACGTTTTTGTATGCAGGGTTCTCAGTGGGTGATGTCATGCCGTGGCTGAGAGCTCCCTCAAGAGGCTCAGCAGCACTTTACCTTGCGCACCAAGTGTCCAAGTCCGAATACGAATGGCTAACATTCCTTAGCTGGACAGCCCATTCTCTGGGCAAACCCATTAATTAACAACGGCATCATCAGGTTCTGGCAACAACGGCAACAATAAAATAGAATTTCGTGACGCGACGACTCTCGTCCCATCGGCTCCGCCCGGCCCATCAGTCCCGCATAGCTCGACGCTTGGCTCGGCCATAATCCTGGGCTGATGCTCGCTCAGTCTTGGCTCAGCGGTTAGTCCGACGCCGTCTTTTCACAAACTCGTGTCATGTCCATCGTTGCTTAGTTGTTGTTTGCAAAGTCCTGGTATTCTCTATTCCATACCGAACTTACAAGCCGTCTCAACCTGCAGTCTCAGTTCCAAATTCGCAAAGGGCTTGGCCCAGTAATCGAGACGCCGAGACAGATAATGTTTCACTCTGGCTAATCTTTGTTTGCGATTCATTGACAAAAATGCTACATCCAAAAAGAGTTGGCTGAGTACATACCTGTCAACGAGCTTAAGAGGTCTCATATGAATGAATGACCGCATCCTTACATCGACCGTTACCAGGCCAGAGGTAACACTGGAAAAGACAATGGATGGATGGACACCTTTGTCTTTGGAAAATGTTCAGATTCTTAACTAGTCAGTCTTCAATTTGCGTTTCCATCACCCCCGTCTCTTGGCCCATATACCACCGTCACGGTCGTCGTCTGGACAATCGCTCGTTCCTCGTCGTCACTACTACTATCTTTGCGAGGATCCCACTGCTGAGTCTTCACCAACGGTCTGCCAAACTTATTGATCGATTCCTGTCTCCGCAACTGTCTGATCATCTCTTGGGGCTGCTCGTCGGGCTCATGTGTTGTGATCTGAGTTTGCACGGGCTGTGCTTGGACGATCGTCTCAAGATCGAAACCTGGACTCTCCATGCCACCTTGGAGTCTGGCCTTCCTCGCCTTTTTTGCAACGCCTCCTAATGTGCGAAATGGATGTTGTCGTGTTCCTCTATTGCTCGCCCCGCCGTATCCCGCTGATGACCCTCTCTCGCCAATAAACTTTGGCGAGACGTGTAGGAAGAAGCGCCGGAGAGTAGTCAGTGAAGCACAGATGACCAAGAGGTTGGCTTCGACATAGCTGGCATCCGTGTTAGTCACATGTGTTTCAAGAATTGTGACAAACTTACATCCAGATTATAGCACTGGAGAGAGCCCAAGTATAGTCGTGGGCGTCCACAACAGGGACTAGTAGTACCAGCCGAACCACAGAGGTCACGAGTGTTCTAAACCTCTGAATCAGCACACATTCAGTTCCTCTCATGCAGGTATTACTTACGCAGAGCCGATAATAAACAACACGACAAGGCCAGCCTTCTGTCGTCGTGGCATCTGCAAGCGCAGAATCATCGGTAGGGGCATCACCAGAAGGATCAGATCAGTCCCAATTCCAAGGGCCGCTGTGCAGATATAAACCGCAGGCCGATCCACGCAGCTTCCTTCGAGGACTGTAAAGTCCCAACTCTTCTCGAACGGGAAACAGCCAAAGACAATAACCAGCAGGATTGCTAAATTGTAACCAGCAACGAGAAGGAGGACACCGTAAACGCTCCATCTCCACCATGGCTGTGGTGAGAGCCTTCGGTAAAAGAGTGTAAGCGCAATCTTGGAAAACGCGGTGCACACAGCATATAATATAGGAGAGATGAAGGTGAGCTTCAGTGATATTGTCAGCAAGGTCCAAGGCTTATACGGGATATATTCTACCTTATTTCCGTCTTTCAGTGTTTCAATAGGCATTTCCCATGAGTGCACGCCTGTTGCACCGATGATAAACGAACCTGCTGATGTAAGTTGGTGTTACGACTATTGGCACAACACTCGATGGACAACTTACCAAGGGAAACACATTGCACACCGAGAGAGAATATCCACGCTGTTACGAGACAAGCTATTATACTTTAGCTACGAAGAGCATAATACAAATATACACATGGTCCTTACCAGTCTCTCCGTCAGGTTTCCGTAAGACCCAAAGCTTGACGTATAGATACTGTAAAACAAAGAGAAAAGCAAGAGCCATGCCTGTGCCAGAAACAACATATGATTCCATATGATAACGCCGTTGCGGATGGTCGAAATCGACTATGTATCCTTCGGGTGGCAGGACGGCAACCGTAACACCGTTGACGGTAGGAAATGGAGGCATGGCGACCTCGATAGCCGCGAGGCAGGAGTGGTATAAGCTTGCGGAATCGATATAGCTGTGATGGTTGAAAGAGATACGTGATATATACAAAGAATATACTTGTTTTGCTTTGCAGTGATGTCGAATACAGTCCTGGAAAATGGTAAAATGAGTGAAAAGATATTATAAGAAAGTATGCCTCGATCGCTGATCGGACAATAACGCGATGAACAGAAATGAAGATGTCAGAATTAATTATCGAGCAATTGCCAGCAACAAGCTAGGAGAAGAGTCATAAACTAGAAGCGACAGAGAACAAGACGGCATAAACAGCGTCCGACATACGACGTTTTGTCTCATTCGACATCGCGATGAATCAAACCAGCACAATCCAACTGATGCCCTGACCACACCGGGTCTGCTTTTCGAAACAGCGTATTCCTCCCGGGAAGACCGTTATTTGCTCCACCAAAAGAGCTCGGAGATTTGCATAGACCGGATCAACTGGCGGTCTGGGGCATGTCAGAGAGCCCGAGTGAGGTATTCTGGACCATTGGCCGTTGAAACAAGAGGATCCGCTGTAAGATCGACTGCCAGGATCGCATCTCGATGTGGGCCATTCAACATGTTTGGTGGTGATCCGATATGAGATGTGATATCTTCGACCCAAGAGCCTGTATTACACCGAATTTTATTAATCAAAGATTTTTATGACTTCAATCATCAAGTCTAGAATTGTATATGCCTTTCATCTCCATCACAGTGGTCATCGATGACTTGTGATAACTTGTTCTTCCATCATTTTAGACCACTCGTGCAGGGATCAAGCCAGCAGGGCTGAAGATTCTGCGGGGACATTCCTCAGCTTTCTTCAATGCTTGATTGACATTGTCTCAGCTAAATTACGGAGCAGCTTAACGCTCGTGCAAAAGTGGTTCTATACTAAATCCTCCTATCGGATCTCGTTCGCCTCGTCCATCGAGACATGGTATTGGCTGCGAAGCGCATGAAACAAGCTCTCCTGAACTAACCTTTGACTATTTGCTTAATTGCATCGTTATAGAGCCCTTGTATGCTCCTCTCATCGGATATCCCCCGTGATGTAACGTTCTCGAGATGCACTATTTCTGGGAGATCATGGCTTCTGACTGCGGTTCCGCGTCCACTTTGTTCTCTCGCTCCCATCTCTATCAAATCAGGATTATACGCCGAAACGCTTGATCCCCCACGACTCTGCACAACGTCGACCAACTTCCCGAGGACAGCAAACTCAAGCTTGAGCTTGATGGAGTAAATGACTAGTTTAACACCTTGCTCTATCGTGTAATACCTCTTGTACACGATGACTAGCAGCACCACATCCATGACCACAATGACCAAGTTGATGGCCAAGAGGTGCCACATAATCTTCTGCTTGTGACTGAGCGAGGTCTGGAGGATGTCGATTGTGCCCCAGAGATACACCCCCGAGATGATAAACTCCTGTACACAGAAGAACGTCATTTGAGTCTTCTCAATGGTGACGAATAAATGTGTAGGAGCGTTTCCGTTACCCCCGGGGCCAATGGCGAATTGTAGGACCGTCTGCGTTGTATGCCATGCAGTTCCGTTGACCACAATCATCCACAGCACAGCGCGCTGTATTCTCAGGTCGCTTATCACCAAGTGTAGCCGCGAGTAAAGCACCACAGACTGGCCGCTGATGAGCATGATCCAGCCAACCGCGGCAATCGATTTGCTCACGTAAACGCCTGCGAGGCCGAAGTAGCCAAAGAGCCATCCGATCACATAAGGCACCACACCCAAAGTTGTCAAGAGAAGACTCCAAAAGTATAGGCCGTGGCGGTGTTTGAGAGTGGTGAAGATTAGGGCGAAGAGCTCGCAGGCATTGTACAGAGCTAAGGTGGAGGTCGTCTTGGATAGTTAGCACTTTAAAAACATTGACATCAAGATACAAACTGACGAACAATTACTAGAACTGCTTTAGGGCTATACGTCAGCCCCGAACCCCCGACTTGTATTGCAGAGGGAGACATCCTCGGCGAGGGGGGTGCCTACACATGGCATGGGCGAGGTTATATGCGCAGCAGCCAAGATGGGATAACAGAAGAGGTCCTTCATAATATCAGAAGCAGCGTGGAGCACGCTTCATTTTAGTAAATCTGGGGTAATGCAGCGAAATCTGGAGACATTGGTAATAAATGCCTTGTGAGCCATGGTATTGGCAGTTATTGCACTACCTGACGACCGGCTTGAATAGAACAGGCGTAGCACGACGCGATCAAAGACCCAAGAGGTTGGTGGTTGGCAAATTCCAAAAGTCTAAAAGCGAGAGCCAATTGAGACTATCTACACATGGGAAGGTTGGCCGAAGGTTTATGCTTCTCGTGACCTCTAGGTGAACAACGCAGTGTGTCATTGGCTGGGGAGAGTTGCATTGGAGATTTGGCGTCGGAGAAAATTGCTACTTCTAGTCATTACTCAATCCAGGCTATTTCTTGCCGTGTTGATAGAATGAGAACTGATCTGGTCTGTTTCCATCGGAGACAAACGCAAAACGATGCAATCGGTTGGTCAGCAACCGTTGAACCGGTAAACCGCGAACTCCTCAACCGTTAATCGTTTTCCAATTCCAAACGAGTTCAGAGCGGGCCGATTGTTTACCGAGAAGTTGCATTCAAACTCAAAATGCTCTTCTTTGGATACCCAATCCTTCTAGTTATCTGATCCTAAACTCAAAGCTTAAGACCAAAACAGTTGGCGTAGTAGGTAACCGTCGCACTCCAATCGGAGAAGACACCAACGACTCCAATCTCACGGAACACATCCAGCAGCTTAAACACATCGCCATCGTTGTTGATGATCTTGGCAATGCTCGCATAGTAGTAGTTACCGTCGGCACCATTCTTCAAAGGACCAGATCGTTCCAGACTCCAGGTCACGATCTTAAGCCCGAGCTGCTTGGCCTTCTTGGCGTAGGCACTGGGTACGATCTCGCCATTCTTGCCAGGCTCAACAAGGTACGGCAGAGGTGGTGCTATGTATTTGACTCCGTCCTTAGCATAACGTGTGAGGTTGGCCACGGCTGTCTTGAATGTCTCGGGAGTGTCGCCTGTCTCGTCGAGATACATAGCCTGGCGGGCATATTCAGGCTCGGCCTTGAGCCAGTACAGGATATCCTCGTACAGAAAGCTCTGGAGATAGACGTTACTTGGCTTCACGCCAGCCTGCTTGTGCTCATCAATAAGCTGCTGCGCGTATTTCTTCTGGGTATAGTCGCCGTCAAAGGGCATCTTAACCTCGGGTGTCTTCAGCTCAGGAGTGTGCTTCAGGCCAAGACGCTTGACAAGCCGAATATGCTCCTTGTTACTCAGAACCGTGCCGCATGTGGAGTATAAGTCGGTTCGCCAGCTGGGTGTACCGTGGAGGAAGTCGGCCGCGTTAGTGGCCGTCGCATTGAAACCTTCCATCTTTGCGCAAAGAGTCTTGAATTCTTTGAGGGTAATGTCGCTCGTACAGCACTTTGCGGAAGCAGGCTTGCCATCCTTGGCAGGCTTAAAGGGCTGAGTACACTTCTTGTTGAGCTCGGGGATCGTGACGATGTTGGTTGTGTAGTGAAGATCGCATTGGGAGTGTCGGCAAACGAGCTCGCGGTCCTTAGTGAATGCGACATCACACTCGAGGATTCCGGCGCCCATTCGCGCTCCAGCAAGGTTAGACTCAAGAGAGTGCTCGGGAATCTGTAGGGTGCCTCCACCTCGGTGGGCAATTGACCACTGTGAGGACTTTTGGGGCTTCTCGGAGCACGACTGAAGCTTCTTCTTGAGAGGACCATCGTCCATGTCATTAACAAGATAGTAGGGCCGTGGGCCGAGCTCAATCTGCTTAATTGGCTTCACGGTCTTGAACAATTCCTTGTCACCATAGCTGGGCTTAGGTGCGGCCACAACAGGGCTCACAACCACAAGGCCAGCTACAAGAGTGGTTGAGAAATGCATAATGGGCAGGTCAAGTCAATCTTATCAACGTAGAAGAATCGGCCGTGAGAGTTGAGCAACAACAAGACTCGGTAAAGAGCAGAGGGCTGGGCTGAGATTGACACTGAAGCGGAACCAAATCCCAGAGACAACATAGCAATACCTGGACACTTGCCAGTCTTTATGGACCAAAGGCCTACACAATGATCCCCGACCCGATTGACCTATCTGAGTAACGCACCCGAGATGACGTCGCAGGATCTCCAGGAACCAGCCCATGCTTGCCAAGCAGTTCAGTCCCAACATGCAGTCCGTTGAGAACCTTCGGTGTAGTTTACCGGACTAGAAGCCTAAACTAGGAAACCATATCGCCGATCGATCTCAACCGTACTTGAAGCGCAAGGTTTGTAGTGGTTAAAGTTGATACCATGTAGCTGTCTGACGGGCACATGTGGAAGAGACGTGGGTATCGCTGGAGGTGGAAACTAAGGTTAAACTTGGTAGCGTTGCATTGAAATCGAAGCGTGTTTAGTCTGGAGCTTGTGATTTGCCGAGGCCTAGTCTAATCGAACCCTTGCCAAAGCCATGCATACATAGGCTGGTCCAGAGGAATCTAGTGAGCTTGATGAGGGTGAGGTGCAGATAGCGATTGTCGAATTATCGAATTCCAAGTCTGTAATTGATGCATGTGATAACATGGATAAATCGTTGTACCACATCAGTTGCTGCTGGGTTCTTCCATGTGCCGCATCACAGCTCATCTTTTGGGCCAACGGCTGCCCGGATCTTGCTCACTTCATAAGTGGTGGCCCGGAAGTGCTCAAATACTGGCGCGTCTTCCCCAATACCCCACGCAAATACTCCTCCGACTTCGAGCTTCGGCACGACACGATCAAACTTGGTCTGGATGCTCTTCTTGGTATCAAACGTCCACCAACGAAGCTCGTCCCGATCCCAATAATAGTAGCTTCCATCGAAAGCATACTTCCCATCGGACCGCGCATGATTGAATGATGCAGCAACATGACTAGGGACCTCATCGTGCCAGCTGAAGCCTCCTGTCTTGCCTAAATCGGCTCCAGTCTTTGGGTCCTCAAGCAATTGAGTGGGACACCCAACGAGCTCCGTAGGGTTGCACTGCTGGGTCATGAACCATTTGGCATAGTACCCGAGCCCAAGGTTGAGGTGCTGCGGCGATGCACCGAGGTCAATGTAGCGCTGCATGGCATCCTCCGAATTCTGAACGCCACTATGATGTGTAGTCAAACTGTTCCGGCGGTTCATCAAATCGTATGTCATAATATTGAGAAAGTCAACTTCTTTCATGATCTTGGGAACCGTATGGGATGTGAACGCTATCAAATCATCCTCTTTACCGGGGACAGCAGCAGAGAGAAGCTTCTCAGGTCCAAGAGCGGCACGCAACTCCTGGAGAAGAGAGACAAATGCTTCCACCTCCCATTGACGTTCGGAATTTGGAATCTCCTTGTAATCATCGCGATTTCCTCTAAGTTTTGTCAGCAAGTTCAAATCATGATTGAAGTCCTGCTCACCCTGGATACTCCCAGTCAACATCGACACCGTCAGCCTTCGTCGCAGCGACCATGGCCGCAACTTGACGCGCCCAACGCTTTCTCGAAGGGACTGTCTTGGCCGCTTCTTCAAATCCTTGAGTGTCGCCCCATCCTCCAATCGCTACCATTACCTTGACGTGATTGGGAAGCCGGCTCCGGACATTTGCGACAGAGGTGAACAATGGGTACTCGACAGGCTTCTTGTCAACGTTGAAGAACTCTGAGCGCATAAAGGCGATGATGACATGCGATACCTCTTGGAGATCGTTCTTTGAGGGGAGGATATCATGCTGGCTAATGTGTCGATATTTAGTGGTTAGTTAAGAACCGTCGTTTCGAAGTACAATATGGGAGAGGACACACCCAGTGAGATACATGACACAGCGAAATGGCTTCGCACCAGACATGGCCTTTGCCATCGTGAGAAGTACGAGCAGCCACGCGCAAACTATTCCCAAGATCCGCATTTTGAGATGTGATGTTGTTTGTGTAGAAGTGTCGATGTTTCAATGTCGAATCCACTGGCTTTCGTGGCGGGTAGCAGAGTAGGAGTTGCCTTTTCTACATCTGCGGGTCGGACAATTGTTCTGGGGTACAGCCCGTTCTCAGCGGCAAGCACTGGTGTCAAATACCACTTTTTCCAAGACCCATTGACGACGAACGAATACGAAAGAATGTCTTTAATTATTTCAGGTACTTGCCTCGTCGTTGTGGTTTCATAGTAAAGAGATGCATAAATTGCGCCGTCCTGATATTTTGTCTAATAACACATCCATGCCGGTAGAACACCCCTAGTAATTCTATGGCAGTCTGAAACTACATCAATGCTATGCCTCCAAATCTAGAAAAATGAATAATAATCGTGGTATCGTGTTCGCCCCGTGTCCGTCGTACAAACCTTCATATCAAATGAGTTGTCGATTCTTGAGTATTCGACTGAGCTCTTTAAGCTGCACCGGCTTTGAAAGAAATAAATCCAACCCATTAGCAAACGCATCTTCCTGTGCATCCTTTGAGGCGAGACCCGAAATGGCAACTATTTGGCTTCGCGGCAGATCCGAATCGTGTTCGAACCCGCGGATCAGTCGTGTTGCCTCAAACCCATCCATCACCGGCATAGAAATATCCATCAAGATACATTTGTAACACCCGTCTTTGGCTTTGTAAGTCTCCAAGGCTAGGAGGCCATTGGATGCTGTATCGTAACCCAGTCCCAGCTTCTTCATGTACGTTTGCAATATTTTCATGTTGATGGCATTATCCTCAACAAGGAGAAATCGGGATTTTTGTGACTGAGGCGGGGGCTCTGATCGTACTGCTGGTACTGATGTTAATGGAGTGCGCGCATCACCATCATCCGATCGCGCCCTCTTTTTGTGAGGAGACATTGGTTGATCAATGTCGAAATAACCCCCAGTACTATTGCCGAATCTTGCTCTATCCATCTCAGGATTTGCTGTTGGCAAATCGAGTGTTGTGGAGATACTTGCACGATCAGCAACGGTTGCTTGCAACTTGGTCCAGCGCCTGAAGCACAAAACAAAAGCTCTTGCGAGTTTTCTTGGTCCCACACTGTATTGATTGACTTGTCAATGGCTGAAGTGGTAAGATGGAAAGGAGGGGAAACTTACGGGCGCGAAATGAAACTGAAAAGCCCCCAGTTGAGCCTGCGGAGTGATCTATGAGATTGGTCAAGCTGTCTAGCAATCGCAGCGCTACGGCACACCACGATCACCGGCGACGATAGCTCATCTCTAGGCTGGTTTGCTATCGATTCCAGATTATACTCATCGCATAGAATGAGATCGGGAAGAAATTGGGTATTGGTAACAGAGCCGACGATTTCCATTCGTAACCAGTCACGGCAGAGTTTACCTAACAGAGAATGTTCGTCGAACTCCCCGGGACCCCAGCGTTGACTGTCCGAGCTATTTCGTGATGATGTGAATCCATTGATACTGACTCGTAGGCCTGACAGCTCTACCGCCTGGGAATTAAACTCCTCCCGATCAGAAGCCGTTTCGGTCGAGTCGAGACCGACAGCCTGTAGCGGAAGCTTGACGGAGACACGGGTTCCTTTACCCAACTTGCTCTGGATATTTATTGAGCCACCTAGTGCTCTGACAAACTTCCGAACAAGACTTAGACCAAGCCCGGCACCCGAATCGTGTACGTTCTCTTGAGTGAATGGCGAGAACACACGGTGGTGGAGATAGTCCGGCCCAATGCCAGCTCCCGTATCTGTGATGTCGATACGAACAACTCTTTCTCTCGGGCGTCCTGGATTTGTAGAATCTTGGTAGGCAGCAACTTTAACAAACCCGTTGGAGGTGTACTTCAGGGAGTTGCCACAAAGATTCATAATGATTCGCCTCACAGCCCCTGACTCGACATGAAAGGCCCAGTCTACGGCCGGGTCAATATCCAGCATTACGATGACTTTTCCAGATCCTGCCCTTTTGTTGGTGTTATCCCCTCCTGCTTTGATATCATCCGCAATATCCATGCCATCGAGACGTATATGAGGATCTCGGCTGGGGTCTTCGTTAGAATTGTGACTTCGAACAAGCGATACAGACTGCTGCTGATAGGTGTGGCCTGCATGAACGCATTCTACAACATCTTCCACCAACATGTCTACATCTGCATTCGAGGTGAGACTAATCATACCCTCAGTAGGGGATCTTTGATGCCCCAACTGCGTCTCTCGTGCCTGACCAGTGCCTCGATCGGACATTTGCTCGTTGGATCCTTTGGTAAAATTGTTGATACTCGTCCAATCGAGCAAATGATTGATGGTATCCAATAGTGTGCGCCCGCAGACCTCGATAGAGCGTAGCAAATCTCCTTGAAAAACATCTAGAGAAGTGTCGCGCAGAAGCTCAGCGCTTAGTACAATCCCGTGGAGTGGAGATCGGAGCTCATGCGATAGCGAACTGAGTAAAGATGTTGTGGCCATTGAAGCAATAGCACTCTCCATCATTATAACATCAGCCATTATGACTGTATTGAATGCCGTCAGGTAACTGAGCTCCCCCTGAACGGTGAAGGTGCGTGTGGGAGTCATAGTGTGAACGAAGCATCCAGAAAACCAGCGCTGGCGATGAGAGTCCCAAAGTGGCAGAAAGGCGACACTGCGTGCGCCAGGGAAAAGATCACGGATCGCCGAGCCTTCATTTCTCCGGGAATAAGGATGTTTTACTTTTCGGGGGTTTCGATAATCGCTCTGTTGACCTTGCAAATCTTGAACTCGATGAGTTTGGCGCGCGGTCATTGCTACATCCTCACTAGTCGCGTCGCTCGAGGCCATGTTACCGTGCCTGTCGAAGTTGAATATTTTACCTTTTGGATAGCGCCGGAGTAGTTTTTGCAGTTGCCGCTCGGGGATACTTCGACTGCGTGCTGAAGGAAGTTCGTCATTGATGCTGGATGACACGGAAGTCGAAAAGCCCAGTACAGGACACATAGCTCCCTCTTCTTGAGAATCAAGTGAGCTCCTAGGAGAAGAGATAGAGGCATGGCCTTGCTCGGCCGAAGATGAAGACGACAAAGAAGACGACGATGACGATGATGAGGAACGACCTTGATTCCGCGCTTCATGCCTTATAGAACCGGACCGAACTCTGCCGGCAAAGGAACCAATGCTCGCATCTAGAAAAACAACCCCCTCGACCTCTATCGATTCTCGTAGGATATTGGCGGCCTTGGAGAAGATATTGTTCAGCCGCTGCTGTCGTGATTCTTCTCCCACGGGCATAGGACTTAGTGACTCCTTCTGCGAGTGGAAAGGGGTTGACTTGTTCTCGCATGGGCTTTCAAGAATGAAAGTATCTGCGTCTCTACTATGATCAGCATTGGCACCAGCTACAACATGCTCTTGCTGCGCCTGTAGAGTCTGCTGGGCTTGGTTGAGGCTCCCTTCTTCCGTGCCGGTTTCAGGGTCGAGGTCATGTGAGAAACTAGACTGCCAGCCGGACATAGTGGTTTTCCCTTCGACATAGCTTCCTAAGCCACGTACCATGCGTTCTCCAGGACGACGTCTATCCCCAGATCGAGCCAGCTCCAGTTGCCCTAGAATAGACCACGAGGCATCCCGCATAATCTGGATGGATGACTCATCTAGGGTATCGCGTACTTCGTTATCAAGAATGCAGAATACGCCTATGTTAATTCCTCGGCGGGTTCGTATTGGGACTGCCGCATAGAAGCGGTGCTCGGGCCTGGTCTTGAAGTACCATGTATCACGGAGCTCGCGATCTGCAGAAATATCGCAAATGACCTTGACTGGGAGCTCGGACGACGGGGATACTATTCCTGGGTCATTGGGTTCTAGGTTGGCCAGTATGCTGTCACAGATTCCAGATCCCCGAGGGATTGAAGTGCCACAGAGCCAAAGACTATCGGGTCCAGAAGTGGGAGAACTGGTATGTGCGGACACGCGGAGTGAAGGAGTGGCCTCTGCAATGATATGCTGGTACTGGCAATCGAACAAAGATATCATGGCACGAGAGGCGCCCAGCTTCAAGAGGGCTACCTGGGCCAAAGCCGTCATGGCAGGATCCGAGCATGAGCGCAATGAAGACGGAGGAATGAGGTTTTTGACATCATTTTGAACTGAGTTCGCGACCAGTATCGAGTCATACCTGAATACTGGTTAGAAGGCATCTTATGCCCCGACATAAATCGGCAATGGTTGAAGACAAGGTTGATGATGCGTACTTGAATGTCTCTCGTTCGCGAGATGCCTCGGACACCTTGCTACCAGACATAGTCGGCGCTTGCAGTCAGTCCATGCAAACAGCTTCAACAAGCTGATCGTCGGCAGAGTTAGTTGCGAAATCTAGAATCTCGGCCATGAGAAATAGCCACCCTGCAGAATTCCTCTAACGTTGGTAGGATTACTTAAGGACGGACCTGGATCTAGACCGGCCACCACTCACAGCGTCCCTATCCGTCCCTCTACTGCAGGCCGCAGCCATTGCCACCCCGCTTTGCCCTTTGGGAGGTCCTAAAAACAGGCTACAGTGGAGCTCCGAAGGCCTAGATGGAGATCTACCGCATACCGGTGGGAGATCGATCGATGAACTTCAAACCTCCATGCTAAGTTGCATGGGCATTTGATCTAGTAAGGCGCCCGTGCTCCAAGTCCTGACAAGGTCACAGGGTGCTTCTGGTTGGATGGCAAATAGAAAATAAGCACTGATTTACCTGCTGATTTGCCATGTGCGTTCTGTCTCTCACCCACAAGGCTTTTTGAGTTACATGCGGAATACTGATCGATAAATGATGAAAGGCTTATCGCGATGACCAATACGGCATTTGGGAACGGCATGCATGAAGTCCGGTGCCTTAACTTTCCGATGTTTTGCATGAGGAGGTACATACTGCCCACAGTTGCAGGGGGCAGAGATATACCAAGTCCAACCGCCCAGTTTGACTAGATTTAGACAAAGATCAATAGCTGTTCAGATTTATAATAGGTCAATAGCAGATCTTGATCAAATTTGTAGAAGTTCATACATGTACCTTGGTAATTTTTATAACCCTTGTAAAGTTAGATCTGAGGAACGTGCAGTAGAGCGTTATCGATAAGGTTCATGCTACAGCTAAACCTTCATCTTTTTTTTCCGCGACGCTTAAATCCTGCGCAGTCATATCCTTTTACATTACCGATTCAGTTGATCATCATGTTCGAAAATACCCTTACTCTCCCACTCGACGAGGATGTGTTCGCAACAGCCCTTCATCCCTCCGAACCTCTACTGACGGTTGGTCTGTCAAATGGCCATGTTGAGACCTTTCGACTACCTCCAGGCCCCGATGAAACTGGCGCGGATGCATTGAGTGGTAAGGGTATAGCAAGCTCTATTTGGCATACCCGTCGACATAAGGGAAGCTGCAGGTCTTTGGTTTATGCGCATGACGGTTCAGGTACTCTCCATACATTATACCATCGACTCCTACTAATGCGCGCTGTAGCTGTATACTCTGCAGGAACCGATGCGTTGGTCAAACACTTCGAGCCCATTACTGGACAGGTCATTTCCAAGTTCCTGATCCCCACCAAAACTTCAGAGCCCGATGCGCCCACTCTCCTCCACGTCTTGAACCCCCAAAGCTTGCTTCTTGCAACCGACTCCGGGGCCCTTCACATCATTGACCTCCGAGATGGTGCCCCAGGAAAGAAGCCTGCCCAGACTCACTTTCCTCACGACGACTACGTTTCCTCCATCACCCCTCTACCGCCGACGAAAGCGAGTACCAGTGGATTTCCTAAGCAGTGGGTCAGTACCGGTGGCACCACCCTCGCCGTGACAGATGTGAGGAGGGGAGTGCTTGTTCGAAGCGAGAACCAGGAGGATGAGCTGCTGTCTTCGTGCTTTGTCCCTGGAATGGGCCCCAAAGGACACCGCGATAATGGCGTCTTGGCGTTGGGTTCCGGCTCGGGTGTTTTGACAATGTGGGATAAGGGAGCATGGGATGATCAGCAAGAACGCATTATTGTCGATGGTGATAAGAAGGGTAGCGGCGAAAGCATCGATGCTATGGTTTTTGTTCCACAGGAGATGGGGCTCGGTAAGAAGGTTGTCTGCGGCCTAGGTGACGGTGGTCTGCGCGTCGTCGACCTTGTCACCCGCGAGGTGGATGTTTCAGTCAACCTACGACACGACCACATGGAGAGCGTCGTATCTTTAGGCTTCGACTCAGAGAATCGACTTGTCAGTGCCGGTGGCAAGACTGTCAAGCTTTGGGAGGAGCTTTCCGAGCTGCAGGGCGAGAATGAAGATGAGGAGGCTGAAGACGATGACGACAGCGACGTGGAGGACAACGGTAACGGCAAACGGGCCGCGGAGAGTGATAGTGACAGTGACAGTGATGGGGAAAGCAGCCGAACCAACAAAGCAGAGCGAAGAGCTAAGCGACGCAAGGAGCTGCAAGATCGCAGGCTTGGTCCTTATGGTGCGAACGGTGTAATGAGCTTCGAGGGCTTGGACTAAGCCTCCGATGAGTTTTAGTAGTGTCAAGATACCCTCGGGTCCCGGCGGTTGACGTAGAATAGGGACGAAGTAGAAAATAATTGTTCTAAAAATATACTTTCTTCTAACTTACCATGTCTAAAGTCCCTAAGGTTTGTATGAACTTTCAGAACCTTGACAAATTGTATCGTAAGTGTAATTAAAACTATATTTTCATACTGGATTTGTATCGTTCCGTAATTGCATTTTAATTTTGTCTTAGAACTTACCATACTCCATAACAAAACATTGCGAGTTGATATGTCCTCATCTTATCAGCGTTGTGCAAGATCTGTCAAGGCCTGATTGAATGGCATAGGTTCATCTACTATTAGAGCTTTGGAAATACATCACTGAACGGTCTAAGTATGAGTTTAATGTTGATAGTCTTCAATTTTTACATTTCTGGCTATCTGATTTGTTTATTTTGAAGAGGTCCACCCTAGGAGGTGGACATCCAACGACTCATGTGCAGTTGGTGGTCTTCCGAAACGAAGCACGATCACATAGTGAAATAACCAAAAACCCATTCGCGTTGAGTCGGATGAGATATCCCTCGGTCGATGCTACACGACCTCGGCGATAAATCCGGGAGGCCCAGTAGCCTCATTTGCGACTCGAGACCCAGTAGTCTCTTATGATGAGTCTTCTCGAAGCCCAGTAGCTTCGGAATACAAGTGCTTTTCTCTATCCCGGTGAGGTGCAGAAGCAGAGCCTGAACCATCATGATATGGCACCAGAGCTTGCGTCTGAACCGGTGACTAGATAAAGCACTTGAAGCAGCGTTGAGCCTGTAGTTTCTCTGTTAGGGATAACCCCAAGGCTCGGCTGCTGTTGGTGTCTTGCTTAGAGGGGCGCGACACCCCATCGAGCAGGTGCAGAGTTGAAGGGCGCTGCGAGAGAAAGTCCATGCTTTCCCGTAACTCGTCGAACTTGAAGAGCCTGTGGAATGGGGTATCTATGGTGCGCGTTGTGTGAATATCGAATGAATCATTGTGATCCCAAAACCCGAGAAATCGGTATAAAAGGGGGGATCCAATATGAGAACAGGAGGGCGAAAGCCTCCTTGCAGGTCGCAAGACAGTTTGGTAAAAGGAGATAACGATCAAATTCTTGTCGTAATAACAAGATGCAAATAGTATCAGACACCTGGAAGATGAAGATAGCTCCAGCAAGCATCCTCGGACTTGGCCGAGTGATCAGCACGAGCGAAATCCTCCATCACCTTCGCATCGCTGGGTGCCGCAAATCGAGTTGGGTGGCTCATGGTCAGGTTGTCGTCGTAGATAATAACGGCGGGGAGGGTTTTATATCTGCCGATGTCGTCTTCGTCTTCTTCGGCCGTAGAGTTGCTGGGTCCACCGCCAGGGTTCAGTTCACTTCCGCTATATGTCGTGGGTATGCAGACATGAGGAATTCCTTTGCGTAACCCCACTGCCCGAGCCAAAGTCATAGCAGAGCCTCCTCCTACACTAATAACACAATCTCGACCAGAAACCCGGGTTGGCGCGGTAGTGACAGAAGAACTGAGAATACGTGTGTCGAGGTTGGGAATGATAGCTTGGATCCGGCGGGCGAGGTTTAGACGTGAAGGACTCGTAACAATGAGCGGTGAGACTAAGTTCAATCGAGCCAATTCAGATGAAAGACGCTGGATAGTGTTAGGACCAACGACGACACGGGGTGGTGGGCTGTGATGAGGCGTTCGGCGATGTCGAGAACGAGAACGAGGTTGCTGGGTCGTGCCGGACGGTCCAGCGTAAGAAGATCGAGGTGACAAGTTGGTGGCCGGCGGTGTCACCAGGACCGGGCACTTTACAGAAAGAGCCCCAAGGAGCTTTGCACGCACAGCAACGAGATCCGGATCGGTGGCTTTTTGAGGTTCAGGTCGTTGTATGGCGCTGGTGGAATTGCGCATGAAGGGCCAACGCTTTCTGTCGAAAGTATCGAACGGCGGTGTTTAAGAAATGGTGAACTCGACGTACACAACATCAATCAGGTGCCCAAAATGGCAATTAAAAAAATTGATTGGTGTGAGTTGGAAGCAAAATATCGATCAAGATTTGATGAAAGATTAAAGATTCACGAGACATGAACATAGCACAAGGTGAGCTAGTAGGGCAACGTTATTATGGGCAGATGGGCGTGACCTGACGCAACACCTCCATGGGGCAAAAATCTGTTTAGCAGCACTTCTGCCAAACGTCCCTTCTACTTGTTTTGCCACTACGTCTTGGGGAAATTTGCGTCCTTTCTTTTCAGTGTTGAAAAAAAGGGTCCTCCGAGCAATACTACGCGAGTCGATCTAGGCCCGGGCCCGACAGATGGTAATTCGAGGACGAGGATGGCAATTTAATGGTAATGCTTGTCCACTTCCGGCCTATCTCCTGCGTGGGACCCTGAAAAGTTGATATTTAGGGAGGAGCCAGGAGTAGTTGGCACACACTACACGGTAACGTTTCTGCAATGAAGACGTCACAAGTGTATGGATCTAATTGATGGGCATGCGATTGACCCCCAGAACGAAGTCAAAGGCGGTTGTTCCGTTCCGGCCGGACTGAGACTCCGGCATGTGGATCAACGGCTGGTCTGGCGTCTCATGACGCCCCGGAGCAGGTCCGCCAATAAGGAGTAAGAGGAGGATTTACTCAGCCGTGGTTAGGCAGGTCAGGAGGAAGGGAGAAGCACTCGCAAAAAGCAGCTGCATTCCTTGTCCAATCGTAGGTGTCCATTTGGCTGCTATAGGGTAATCTCAGTCCTTCTCCCTACTACTTGGATTTGAGTCAACATTCCCTATCTTTTCTTGAAGCTCAAATTACATTTGCCGTGTCTGCAAAGCCGTGGAACGAGATACAGTTGTCCTCTAAACAAATGAGGAATTCTTTTCGAGTTTTTGCAGAGTTGGGAGGTTGTCGATGGATTATGGAGAGACGTTGCTGGTTATGAATGAACATGAGTACAAGAAAGTGTGAGGAAGATATAGATCTGAACTGTGTTGATGAAGCTCCTCGAGATGGTCTAAGATGACCGGCCAAAAAGATATGTATTTGGGTATTGTTGTAGCCAGGTATGGAAAAGGGTTCTCCCCCGTACCAAACACGGTGGTGGTGTTATTGAAGAGTTCTAATAATGTTTTATTTATATTAACAGAAACTCCATCGATGTGGGTAGTCAGGCACCCAGCGGCAGTTTCCGATGCCTCCCGCCCTTTGCTCGAGCCTGCCTACTCTGGCCCTCAATATTTCTTCTGCATCTCCGTGCGCTCGGCTCAACTCTCTTTCCTCACATCACCATTACATTATTTATTTTGAGCCCGGATAGAAGCGCGCGCGGTGTTGTTCAGCCCTTCTCTTTAATCCGCTAGCATGTTTCCGAGGAGACCTCCCTTCGATAGCAAGGTGCTTCCTCAGCGTTGCTTGAATAGCATTGGCATCTAGATACTGCGCAGTCGCCCGAGTCCGCCCTCAGAGAATTACAGCTTCTTTCAAGTCATCGCCGGACGCTGCCGACAGCCGATTTGAACCATGGCCATTATCTTATCTGATAAGCCTCTGTTTGGCTCAAGGGTGAATCTTCGATGTCCTTTATCTATTATGTACTGTGGCGTTCAATGCCTGCATGCTCGAGATAACCGGGTGTGAGTTGGATGGCAGACGAGATGACCACCTGTAGGTCCGGAGCGGAATCCACCGTGGTTTACCTGGGCATCACAAGATAGCCAGCTGAAGTGGTTTGTTCTACATTGATGAGCGACCGGCGGCGATCCCAGACGATGCACCGATGCGCTCCTCTGCTCGATCCGGCCCCGGCCTGCTGGATGTGACAGCCTCCATCCGCCCCCACGTTAACTCATCTCCACTGGTAATCCCCCCGGATTGAAAACCAGCCAGCTTGTGAGGTGCCGATTCCCCATGCAAGCTGGGGTTTCATATTTAAAGCAAGCGACTGCGCACCGTCAAGACTTCAATACCAGGCTCAAGTTCAACATCACATGTCTTGTTAGCTGACCTCGTCGGTCGATATCCGTTGCGCTTCGTCTGGGGTTTTTAACATCGGACCCGCAGACACCCACTCGCCCCGCCTCTGGCCGTTTACCACGCATTAAAGATCAAGCAGTACAGATAAGCTATCTTTGATTTCACGAGCTATCAGTTACAGGTCTTAGGTCACTAGCCCAAAATTCTCTCTAGTGCACCCGAGAACGGCCTTGTCTGTTTGTCAGGTCACTCCCGATCTTATATCCAGAGACGACAATAGTTTAAAACTTGAAGCCACCCTTATCCAGAACCACGGCCTTGAATCCTGGCTGCAATATTCTTAATTCGACTCTACAAAACAATCAACAACTCAATCCCTCTCGGGTTGGTCAACGGTTATACTTTTTCAGCTTGGCGATCAATACTTGAGGCAACTTTTATAAGTCAACCCCGTTCCCTTGCCAGCACACTTCGAATCACCCGCACAACTACATTTTACTACCTCAACAATGGATGAGGATCAAGGTCCCCATTCGATTGCGCCTGAGCATGCACCATCCAAGACAATTGCCCAGCGCTTCAACGGTCTTACCAAGGCTTTCACAACCAGGCATGGCCTCATTGGCGACTACGACTATGCCTTTCTCTTCCGACCTAACTTGCCCTTCATGAAGAAGAGTGTCAACCCAAGCCCATTCTTTGGACTCAACGACAAGATGCCAGTCTTCTTGGGTTTGCTGCTTGGTTTCCAGCATGCATTGGCTATGTTGGCAGGTGTTATTACACCACCAATAATTATTAGTGGTAGTGCCAATCTGTTACCGGAGCAGCAACAATATCTTGTCTCAACTGCCCTCATTGTTTCGGGTATCTTTTCAGCTGTTCAGATCACTCGATTCAGGCTCTTCGGTACAAAGTAAGTGTGCTCACTTGTATGCGGCAATACGCTTTGCTAATCAACCTTTTGCAGATATTACCTCGGCACTGGAGTTCTGTCCGTGGTGGGAGTTTCCTTCAGTGTAATTCCCGTTGCTCAAGGTAGTCTTGCTCAGATGTACGCCAATGGATTTTGTCCTTCTGACTCTGATGGAAACCCACTGCCTTGCCCTGAGGGTTATGGAGCCATACTTGGTACATCTGCCGTGTGTGCTCTCATCAACGTCCTTGTCTCTTTCATACCAGCAAAGTTACTGTTGCGGGTACTACCCCCAATTGTCACAGGACCTACAGTCATGCTCATCGGTATTAAGCTCATCAAATCAGGCTTCTCTAACTGGATGGGTGGTAGCGGAAGTTGCATGACAGCTACTGATGGCTTGTTCGCCCTCTGCCCAAGTATTAACGCACCCCACCCGCTTCCTTGGGGATCTGCAGAGTTCCTAGGCTTGGGATTCTCGGTCTTCGTCGCTATCATCTTCTGTGAGCGATTCGGTTCTCCCATCATGAAATCGACCTCGGTCGTAATTGGATTACTCGTGGGCTGCATTATCGCTGCCGCTTGTGGTTATTTCGATCGCTCCGGTATCGACTCGGCCCCCGTTGCTTCGTTTGCCTGGGTTCATACGTTTCCCCTCTCAGTCTATGGACCGCTGGTACTGCCGCTCATCGCTGTCTACCTCGTTTGCGCTACCGAAGCCATTGGTGACGTAACGGCCACTTGCGACGTTTCAAAGCTTGAGGTCACTGGAAAAACGTATGAGTCTCGTATTCAGGGTGGCATCTTGGCTGATGGTCTTGCCGGCTGCATTGGTGCCCTGATGACCATGACTCCCATGTCTGTCTTTGCCCAAAACAACGGCGTCATTGTTCTCACCCGCTGCGCCAACCGCAGAGCTGGTCTCGCATGTGCCATGTTTCTTATCATTATGGGAATATTTGCAAAGTTTGCAGCAGCTCTTATTGCCATCCCCTCGGCTGTCCTTGGCGGAATGACGACCTTCCTTTTCAGCGCCGTGACTGTGTCGGGTATGTCGATTATTGTCCGCGGCGTTCCATTCACTCGACGCAATCGATTCATCCTAACGGCTGGCCTGGCTTTGGGTTATGGCGCTACTCTTCTTCCCACTTACTTTGACAATGTTTTTACCTACAAGGGAGACAACCGTTCTCTTCAGGGCTTCCTGGACGCCATTGTCCTCGTTATGGAGACCGGTTTCGCAATTGCCGCCATCATTTGTGTGGTTCTCAACCTCACCCTCCCCGAAGAGCTAGAGGATGACATTGACGCAGCACGATCGATAACTAACGTCACGATGCATGAAGAGACTGAGCAAAGCAAGGCAGTTGCAGGATCAAGCCGGGAGCATAGTATTGATCCATACAAGCAAGGACAATGAATAGTTGCGCTTTAACTCACCTTTGACGAACGGAGTTTGATTTTGTATTTATGTTTATGTAGCAAAAAGAGGGAAGATTGTATGATGTCGAATCAAGGATTAAACAATGTCATTTGTGAAAGATCTGTTCCTCATACTGTATAACCGTAACGCCAGTACGTCAAGATATCTTCACTATGAAAAGCCCGTAAATGAAGATTGACAAGCCATCAAAACCCACGTCTGTTCGAGCATCACTTGTGCTTGCCTATGGCCACGCAGTATCGTAGACATCGGGTTCATCCATACAATATACAAACATCTCTGTCATTAATTCGTCACTCCATATACCACATGTGATCTGCTTTCGTACCTCTGCTTGTGAAAACTGTTCATCTGTCTCCTGTAGTTCTCCTGCACCTCTCCCCATAATCCACGATGGCGCTCTTGTATGCATTTGAGCAAGTCACCCTCCTTCTTGATCTTGCAGTGGCACACATTGGGTGTACCACAAAACTTGGCTCTTGCCTGGGCTGTAGGGAACTTGATACTGAGACGCTTGAGGTTGGGCCAGTTGACACTATCACTAGTTGAAGCCGGGTTGTTGAGGGCCAAACGGGCCAAGTTCCAGTCCATCTCACCATCTGATGCAGACTGTTCATACCGTCGAGCTGCAATTGGAGCATCACCCTTTTTCTTCTCGATGGCTGCAATATCACAGGATGCGCCGTCTCTTCCGGACCTGCGACAATTGCAACGCTCTGGGTTCATGTTTGTTTCGTCGTCAATTTGAATTGTCACGAATGAAAACCTGTCGCCTTGGCGGCTCTGTGTGAACGCGACCAGCATTGGCTTGACCGGACGTTTGTGAAGAAGTCCAGTGGAATTCGTACCCGTGGAGATCGAGACACTGCGAACGTCGCTATTGGATGAGTTGCTGTTGCTCGAAATGCCACTAGAGATGCTAAACGAGCGCCCGTTTGTGGTCGTGGTCGTGCTGGTTGATACGGCTGGTAGAAGGGAGCCTGATCGGCGAGGAGATGGAGACTGCCCAACTGGCTTTCGGGGAGGAAACTGCCTCGGTGGCCCTGGTATTGGGATGTGATTTTGTCTCTCGATAGGCCAAGATCCAATCGGCTCCGGTGAACTTCGCTCCGGCCACGAGCCATAGAACATGGGACCTGTTGCTTGTCTTTGTGGTATCGTTGGGAGGCTGGGGTGACGACCCGGAGGGCTTGCCGAGAGTCCTCCTCCGTTACTCCCGTTGGAAGTGAGTATTGGTCCAGATGATGCAAAGGATCGACCCCCAGAAAGAGGCGAGCTGGGAATAGCCCCTGAAGCGAGGGTAGATATAGAGTTCTGCCGACTCGATGATGGACTTTTGATCGCGTTGGCTGCGGCATCGCTGTTAGTGACAAGTGAACCCTCCGTCACTTTCGGTATCCAGAGTTGGAGACAGGCGTTCTCCATAATCGTTTCTTTGACACCACCGAGGACAAAAATGACTTGGCAATCATATTGGGTGACAGAAGCCCAGGGCTTGAAGCCAGTGATAGCTTGTTGGAACTTGAGTATATCGCCCCCGTCAAGAAAGTCTAGACGGGCAATTCTCTCGTTCTGCCGTAGAATGATCTCCTGCGCCATGTGAGAACCGCTAGGCAAGGCATATTGTGGGTTAAAGACCATCGAAGTGATATCAAAGTCGATAATTTCAGCTGTTCAAGTCAATGTTCGTTCAAATGGAGGAGTTGCGAGCTCACTCACTTTTCTGTCTTAGTTTACCTGATACCGGCTGTGTTGAGCCAGACATTATTATCCTAAATCGTCGCCCATCGGCATCGAGCCTGCGAAGGAGCTTCGCTTTCTTTTCGACGCCTGCATTATAACTTTGGAGAGTCCTGGCAGAATTAGTATGTGGAACATAGAACGGGAAGCTCAACATACACTTCCAGCAACTGCTCCATCATTTCATCTTTAGTCACCACATCGACGAGAGGGGGAGGCTCCTTTTCAGGCCAAATCGTAAACACATCTCGCCTCAGGGTTGAAGTGATGACCCTTGGTGTGACCAACTCGCGACCAAAACGAGCGCACTGTGATGATAGATCCTGTCCAGGTTAGATTAAGTAGCTGGGTTTAAACCATGGAGTGCTCACATCTTCCAATTGCCGGACATAAGATGGCCAGTGAGAAGTGTCTTTATCTGCTACTCGCAAGGCCGGACACGTTTGGATCATTTGAAAGATCCAAACACACTTCAACAAATTGACATATTGCTCGTCAGAAGGCATGCGATCTTCGACCAGCATCCCTGACTCAAAGTTTACTGTGCTTTTATTGAAGTTTAGTATAAACGCATCTGAGAGTTCACTAAGCTCAAAGTCGTCCTCGATGCGGTATTCCGGATGGCCTGTGAGTGCCGCAAAGCGAAACTGATCATTTAGATCAACAGGCACCTCGAATAAAACGGCGCTACGTTGAACCCGTTGATCGAGTGCCTCATCAAGGTCAGGAATAAGGACTCCCATCAGGCGGCGAATGTCATGGTGAGCAGCTGTGATGCGATCCGCGAGGTCTCGGTGCATGAACTCAATATCCTGCCGTACACGTAAAAGAAGATCCCTAGACTTGTTAGATATGTGAATCTGACCCAGCCGGAGCTACTCACACTTCAAAAGGCTTCAAGAAATGAAGAATCTTGGAATTGTGCAACATAATCTTTTGGCGTAGTTGATCGGCTCTGGGCTGGACGAGGACGTTCCATTCTAGATTGCGCAGAGGATTACTTCCCACTCGATATCGGTTATTGGATCTGAGGAGTTGATCGCATTCTCGCAGTGTCATCTCGTAGTCGCCAATAATCTCAACCAGTGACGTCCTGTCCCATCGTAACTTGGCCGACACGCCTGGTCTTCGCTGACTTTGAAGAGAATTGTCTGCACATACGACCACTCTGTTAAGGATGTCGAGGTTCTCGGCGAGACCTCTAACATCTCTACCAAACTCGGCATATTGTCTTGCTGTTGGAAAGTCAGACTCATGAAACTTGGGCAATAGACGAAAGGATAGTAATGGAAATGATCACCACGGAAATCTACTCATTCGTGTAGTAGGTCAACGTGCAACAAAGGAGCTTCCTGGGGAAGCCTCGCGAGGCATAAACCGCAAGAGAAAATAAGGCCAGCGGCCTCTAAGGACTTACTTGCATTGTGATCCTCGGCCCAGCCAAAGCGGTAAATATCCCAGGCTAGACGCCCGAGGTTGATAATGTCTCCAACCTGGAGAGGGCCTGCCATTGGAAGCTGCTTCAGTTGCTGTCGCAAAAGCACTCCAGGAGGCTTAGACGCGCAATAGAAAGTCTCAAATCGATGGTTTGAGCAGATATCACGGTTGCTAGAGACAGTGGAAGATATGGAAAAGATGGGCAGCAGTCATAAAGAAGTCTTCTTGGTAGGCTTTTGCTTGGGAAGCCAACGGGAGACTGGCAACACAGAGCTTAAGCTGGAACGTTCTAATTGGTATGGATAACACGCACACACATACCCCGAGGAACGGGAGATGCGAGGGGTCAGAGAGTAGGAAGATAAAAGGCTAGTCTAGGTGTGAACACTCTGTGCGAAGCTTGCAAGACGCGACAGACCGAAGTGGCTGGCAATGTGAACAATACCGCCCTGAAACAGGCAGAAAGCTCTTCTAGGCAGTGATAGCTACGGGCACGAATGCGTGGCTAGCTAATTCTGCGGGTTACTGATGCGAACAAGCACCTTTCTGGTGGTGGTGTGGAGGTTCGGGGGGCATGATAGCTTCTTGGTTCCTCGTTTTTTTAAGCTACACTGCTACAGGGAGCTATAGTCACCAGATAAGTTAAATGGCGTGTCTGTCTTATCTGTCAGATGACGGATGACATTGTCAAGCTCTTTCAGCTTCGCTTGGCATCTCAACGTCAATGTCTGAGATGCATCGCATCGGGGGCTGTGCTTATGCAGGGTACAGGGCAGTGTAAGCAGTTATCGCAGAGACACTAGACACGGGACGGTTAGCGCCATGGTTCTTAATGAGGTTTGGAACGCATTGGCAAGGCAGTTTGTTCGAGGACAAGGCTGCTGGCTTGTCTTTAAACTGAGGGGAAATTCAGCCTAGGATAGCTAGGGAGTCAGAATGGTCACACGACGGTGGTGAGGCTTGAAGCTGCCCTTCTGTTTGGTCGGCCAAGCGTTTCGGGGCTGATAGCTCAACGCCCGGCTTTGGTGTGATCATCGCACATTGCAGACATGAGCTCCCAGGTGTTACTTAACGCTTATGACCCCAGATACCAACAGTATCATCTCTGCCAAAGCCTGTTGACTGTCTTTGAATGTGTTGATCTCAAGACCTTCTCGAGGTAGTCGACGCCAGCGTTGGCTTCTGATTGATGCCTCAACTGGACACGCACTACAAGCCCACTTCCAAGTGTAGCTGTTCGCTACAACACGACGCACAATGAACGACTTCGAGGCATATCAAGAGCGCCATAATGAGCCGCAGCGACGCGAAGCTCCAGACTGGGACAGTGACCGATCCGTCATCTTCAGGGAAAGCGACAATCCAAATCGAATCTTCACGTCTGCGCCCAAGGAAGCGTTCAAGCTTGGGTATTTCGATGTTATGTGTCTGGTTCTTAATCGCATGATTGGTGAGTTTGGCCGTCCTTATCAGATATGTGTGCTGGACTCTGGTGATATTGTATGAAATGAAGTTGGATTAGAGTTGAATGTCACAGACATAAGATGAACCCAAGTGGGGTCCAGTTTTGAGTTTCCATGTGTCAGAACAACCCTGTTCATGAATCCGCTTCATTCATCTCTATGATCGATGCTGATTGATTCTGTCATGTTGAAGTCTGTGGGATCTTCACAAGGATGGCCTTCCTCCGGGATCCTTGAGCCATCCTAAAGCTACACAGTTGCTGACCATTCATCATTGCAGGAACTGGCATCTTCAACTCGCCGCAGCGGGTAATGGAAGGAACCCGTTCAACAGGCGCATCGCTTCTTCTCTGGCTCGCTGGAATAGTATACTGTCTCTCTGGAGTCCACGTCTACATCGAGTACGGTCTGAATGTCCCGCGATATACCATCAACGGTATCGAACAGAGCGTACCTCGAAGCGGTGGTGACCTCAATTATCTCCAGTATGTGTATCGGAAGCCTGCATACAGAAGCGGTACCGTGCTTTTGAGTACGTGTATGTTTGGATTTTGCTTCATCGCTCTTGGCAACATGGCAGGCAACTGCATCAGTTTCGCAACGAGAGTGCTTTATGCGTCAGGTAATAACGACCCGTCTCCTGGTGCAGTGCGAGGTATTGCTATCGGCATTGCAATCCTCACCTGTTTCATCCATACATTCTCCCGAAGAGGAGGTATTCTTCTCAACAACATGCTAGCTATGATTAAGGTCATGATCCTACTCCTCATCATTGTGACAGCTATCATTGTCGGTGCCGGAGGGTTAAAGACACACGAGGGTGCCAAAGTTGAGAACTACATCTCCGAGAACACTCAACCTTCTCGTGCATTTGGGGACTCCGGTGATGCCAACGGATATGCGCATGCATTCTTAGCCATCGTTTTCTCCTTCTCTGGGTTTGAGCAGCCTAATTATGTCATGGGCGAGATCAGTAGGCCGAGACGAAAGCATCCGATCGCAATGATTCTCGGCGTCGGTATCGCCATTCTGCTCTACATGGCTGTCAACATCTCATATGTAAGTCTGATTTCTACGACCATTACCAAAAAATACAATCCTGACTTGTCTAGATGGTTGTGGTCCCTAGAGACGCTCAGATAGCTACCAATGTGGCGCAAGAGTTCTTTGAGCGAACACTCGGATCTTTGACTGATAATGAGATCGGTCAACGCATATTCAACGCCTTTCTCGCCATATCGAGTATGGGAAACATCATAGTCATGACTTATACCGCCGCACGCGTAAAGCAAGAAATTGCCAAGGAGGGCGTCATTCCCTATGCCAAATTCTTCGCCCAAGACGGCGACATATCCCTGGGCCGCCTCTTATCCTGGTTTCAAAAGAAGGGAATGTTTAGTTCGCTCTTGAGCACGCGATGGCTCTCGCCCGAGGACCACCGAGAGAGGACCCCAGTCGGCGCCTTCTTACTCCACCTCACTTCATGTTTCATCCTCCTCTTTGCCACCTGGAGTATGAAATCCGGCGATGCTTATACGCTGCTCACAAGCTTAAGTGCATATGTCATCAACGCCTTCTTTGGAATCTTTTTGGGGCTGGGCATCCTCATCCTGCGCTTCAAGGGTCCTCCCAGAACTGACAAGGATGAAATACAAAGCCCTGCAGCAACTCCCCAGACCTGGCGCCAGATGACAGGGAAGCACATTAATCCAGTCCTGAGTGTTGTATGCGCCGTTATATACATCGTGGGTGGTTTGTGGCCTATTGTCACCATCTGGATCAAGCCTGCAATCAGACAAGCTCTCCAGTGGTGGCTTGTGCCTACCATCACATGGTCAATCATTGGCGGCAGTGTGCTCTGGTACATTGGCTTTATATCCTTTGCATGGCGCAGGAAGCAAAAGAGAAATGAAATTTTCGTGGTAGAAAAGAAGCCCGAGTTCGAGAGTGCAGATGGATCTGATGGCTTAGGTGAAAAGCCAAGCGGGTATGTACTCGTTCATGAGACAGTATATCTAAGCTGGATCGCAGGAGAAGTTCATGAACCAAGTGGTTCTGGGCCAGCTGCTGGCTTCGAACAACGCACCGATACAATCTCAGCACCTTCGGCAAGCCGATATGCAGGGACAGACTTTGAAGCATTTTATCAGGAGGACCATTCTCAGCCGTCAAAGGCGTATCACATGAATTACAGGCCATGAGCATCAGCTGTCATTAAAATAGAAGCTTATTTAGAAGTATCATTTTTACGAAATGGATTTATTCATCGTTCCAAGTATTTTAGTTTGGACTGTTAATGCATCGGACATCATCACGAACATGCCTCAGTTAAAGGGGCATGACGTCCTCCAACTTCGTGACGAAGACGAACCACTTTCAGTACGAGCAAGTATCTTGAGCTAACCTCTTGTATTACGTTGACTGTCTTTAAGTATCGCATCAACACCCCAAGAAAATCTCTTCACCTAGGTACGCAGAGTGAAGGTTATAGGGTAAGGCACTGAGAACTTTACTAATTGACTTCCATTTTAACTCCCAGATTTATCATTAGCTTCTTGTCATAGCTCTAAGAACTACTGTTACGTTGTGCCGCTCTATAGTTTGAATCTTCTCCGTGTTGCGAGCGTTGAGTATACCGTGTCAGGAATAAAAACGCATATCTCCACCGCCGCGTAAACCACAATATCCGACGACACGCAGTCATTTGTCATTTACGAAACGGATATGAAGAAAAGTTAGGTATTTATCGTGTTCAGAAAAATCAGGTCGAGCCATGGCAAAAAGGCCTCGTTTCTTTCTAGAAGATATCTAACTTCTCGTGGTTTAAAGCTGGTTTAATGACTTCATCCATCTCTTGATAGTTCCATAACTGCCGAAGGTCATGTGCAAATCAAATCGCCTGGGTCGATCCTAATCAAAATCCCGCGCCTTGCGAGTAAGAACCCGTATGTTGTCGACAAAACCCTCTACAAGTTCTTGATATCGATGTATTTCGCCACCGGCAGCTTTGCGACCTTGATCGATAAGCAGGTTTGGGTTGAGCTCGATCTCAAGTTCATGTTCTTTTTCCAGTCGACCCTGTTGTAACAACGTTAGCTAAATTCTTCCAATAGCGATTCAGGTTTGACTTACTCCTTGGCCAACATGAGAGACCTGCGTGAGATCGACCTGATAAGGCCCCTGAGTGTAGCTGAGTCGGTCTTTGTTACGGTCAGGATTATCTCCTCTGTTTGGAAGCTGCTCCAATTCCTCCACTGTGCCATCCCAGTCCATCTCAAGATTGATGCTGATACGGCAGTCCATGGGCAGGGAAGGGAAATGGATATCGAGATCGGCAACGCGAGCTTTGATGATCTTGCCAAGGACCTCTTGCGTCTTTTGATCATACGTCACTCGCACACGAATCGTCTTTCTTCCCAAGCGACTCCGTATGCAGCCAGGGATCCTGGCCTGCAGTTCTGCTGGAAGCTCGAAGAAGCGATCTATCTCCCGCCGATGCTTATAAACGATAGGAACACGCTTCGCACCCGTAGGACCGCGGGGATGTGTAACCTTGACGAGTTCGTTGAGAAAGTCGTTGTTTTTCTTGTGCGCCACCTGGACCTGATTAACAACAGCAACAAAGAAGAAGAGCGTGTGAACCTACCTCGGTCATGCTACTCTTAAAAGCAACGCGATTGCTGTCTAGCAAAACGCATTCTGATGCCACGCCACGAGAAATTCGGTGATTGGTGTCCCTGTCGATGAGGGTACCAAGTTTCGCCTCCACCTCGAACTGAATCCCTCGACTGGAGATTTCTCCCATGTCTGGTGTGTTAAGAACATTGACAAAAAGGAAATCAGCAACCTGTCTAGAAATATCTTCAAAAGGCTTAACCCCTGTGATACTGGGTTCCCAAGCACCGAGTATGTCCTGTGGCCCAGGCTCAGCGGGTGGCACAGAATGGACAGGAGGAGCGTTGGCCCTGTTGGTTTCAGGCGAGCTGTGGCGACTGGAACGATTGTTCTGCTCCTGTTCCTTTCTACCGTTGATGTGTGAGTGTGCCCTCTTCTGGAGAACGAAGTTAGGTTCTGAAGGCATTCTGTTATTGCCCATTGTTCGAGCATCTTGCGCCCATATTGGAGGTTGTGAGTAGCGCGTCCTTTTCTTTGCTGAAGCTAGGGATGCGGCTGGTGAGCTGGAAGGTATCGATTCTTGTTTGACAGAGCGCTGGGCACCGTTGACTTCGCTAGGTTTGATACGCTTCTCTTCAGGCTCTTGCCTTGGGCTACTGTCGCGATCCTCCATCTTGCGTTTGGCAGGAGTTGCGGCGCGCTCCTGCTCCCTGTCGATGGCCATTGGCAGCGAAATAGAGGGTGTATGAGACTGTTTAACTCTGGCATCTGCTGCCAGTGCAGCGAGTGGATCAGGGTTGCTTTGAAGCGATGGTACTCGAGTTTTGGGACTGACGGATGGGCTCGGAGCGCGTTCGCTGTGGGATTGGGATCTTCGATGTACGTCCGGGGCAGGTGAGCCGTAGCTGCTAGATATCCGCTTCGTTGGCGGTGGAGGCGGAGGTGGTGAGCTTTGTACTTGTGCTTGTGCCTGTGTCTGTGCTTGCGCTACTGGGGGCGCCGCTGCGTAGGAAAGTCTTTGTTGGTAAGGACTCGAAGGTTGCGCGAACCCTCCTGTAACTGATGCTTGTCTCGATCCCGCCGAAAGAGGTGGGCCGACGGGGGTTGCTGGCTGCGACAATTGGCGACTGTGTTCCCCAGGAGGTGGACGCGGAGCGGTGACAGGGCTACTTTGAACAAATGAAGAACCGTAAGGAATTTGAGGTTGCGCGTGGGTTTGGGTAGGAGTGGAGTGTGCAGAATGCGTAGCTGACGAAGGGCGCTGGTTCACGTATTGATGCTGGATAGAATTTTGTTGGTGCTGTTGATGATGCAGGGTAGAAGTATAGGGACCGGGTGCGTGACCTTGCGGCACGCCTTGTGGGCCCTGCGAAAAGGTATCCCGAGGTGCGTACTGGGCAGGTGAGTATTGATGCCGTTGAACCGGGCTTGCCATCTCCGGAGGAGCGTGGGTTGGTGGGAAAGGATAGCCAGCAGCAGCAGGTCCGGCGGATGGAGTTGTAGCTGTTCGATAGGGGGATTGGCCTGGAGTTGGACCGCTTGGGGATCGAATATCGTGAAAGGAACCCGCTGGCTGAAGGGGAGGCGGAACAGGCCGCCCTGGATATGGCCCGGGTGTTTGATACGGAGATTGTGGTGGATACGCACCAGGCGGTGGTTGATGGGGAGATGGCTGAGGATGCGACGGTGGCCGCGACTGAGGTCGATGAGGATGGCCAGCATGAGGAGGATATTCTTGCGGCAAAGGTTTGCTCGGCGAGGGATGAGGTGGTGGTTGACGGTTGTATTCTCGATAGTACGGATGTGATGCCGGTGCTTGTGCGTGTGCTTGGCCTGGACTTTGTGATGGTCGATGCATCTGCTGTTGTGGATGAGGTTGTTGTTGATGATGAGGAGGTGGTTGCGGCTTCGGGGTAGGCTTAACCGGAGCGCGGTCGCCGCCATCAGACGTATTAAGAACCGAGCGAAGATCCATAGCGACAGTAATGTGATGGACTGTAGATGAAGATCTTGCGACGACACGACGTCCTCAGGTTCCGGCGCGAGGGAAGACCACAATGTAATCTCAATGCCAATTACACCTTTTAGTCCAGATTGTCGACGCGACCCGAGCGCAACGAGATTTGTCTAGAGTTTGCCCTCAGAGAAGGTTGTTCGAGCGTGTCGTGGCAGGTATGGAGGATGTTCGTCGTCGTGGGAGGAGTAGGGCGCAAGTGAACATGGATGACTGGTTGGATTGTTTCTACGCCGCCATGGCGAGGCTGCCACGCTGTCGAATTCAAGATTGACGATTGGCAAACGGAGACCGCGTAAGGCGATAGATGGATGCGGCTGTCAAATACTCGTAGATGGGATGGACTTAATAGATCGTGTGCGCTGAATGTTGTTCGCGACGTCAAATGGTAGTGCTCGATTGGATTATTTGGCGTTGGTGTCCTGTCGTCGTTTCCTCGCGACAAACAAAGATGGATAGGCGACAGCCTGACGCTAGAGCTTCAGGGATGTGTCTGTGGGCGGTACCACTGTACATGACGACAGGATAAATTTTGCTAGTGATGGTCGTTCCCTAAACCATTTTGGTGGCCAAGCTGTTTCTGGCTGACGGTACATATTCTTTGTGCTAATTATCGTGGGGATCCAGGTACCGATCACTGGATCCCTGGGAGGCTGAGCATCTGAAATAAGGTAAGCGTTTTTAGCTGAGACACGCTACTTGTCGCTTTCCCATCTGCCCCTCGCGAGATGAAATGCACCAACTTCAAGACCAGGATCATATGCCGTTCGTTCTTCAAAATCTCAGGGGCTTAAGTCGACGAACCTCAGCCTTAATCCCAGTACCTTTGAATTAGACTCTACGTGGGGTTTGAACTATCTTAGTCGTGATCAGGATGTTGACCTATCGTCCTACTTAACTTATAAATTGTGTAATTATCCCAACTATTGTGGTAAAGTAATCGAGACACTGTGTGCTTGAATGATTGCTGGAGTAGGCATATTCTTAGAATTAAAACATCGGTTTATGGACCAGGCCAAACTTCCTGTTCCCATACCGAAAATCTCAATGAAAGATGATAGGAAAGTAAAGTAGTCATCAGGCAACTGTGTTAAGCTCAGAAACTTCTACAGCGGGTCAATATGCGACAAGACAAGTTCAACATTTCTTCAGGTTATAAAGAGTGGATATTCCTACAGCAGTGGCATATCATCGGCAATATTTCGCGCTGTGTCTAAATACGTTGACCAGCCTGGAAGTCACCCAATGTGGTATAAAGCCAGGTTTGGATAATGTTGCAAGCAACCACTGGTTTACTCCGTCGCATGCAGCTCGTGAATGATCACGTGACTCTACCAACTGAGCTTATGTAATTCCACACCTGCCTGGAGCTACAGCTGGCCCGTGCACCCATGGCAAGGCAGAGCTGTGCCTGACGTGGACCATCTTGGAGTTACCCTTCTGGAGCAAAACACCAACCAATCTATTGCCTCCATCACCCTTAATTCTCTTGCCATCTCATTTGTCTCTGTACACCTGTGGAAACTCCGCCGCTGCTCTGTGTAGCCTCTAAAATTATACGGAGACAATCATCTCCTTCTAGTTGATCACTACCATTCCAACAACATCCCGCATTGCCTCTCACCCGACACCCCCACGATCTCATACAGTCTCTCAAGATGCCTGGCATCGTCTCGGCGACCGGTGTTCTCGCATTTCTTACCGACGAGGAGCCTGAGCTCAAGGTCTTTGCCCTGCAGACCCTCAATGATGACATAGATACTGTCTGGACTGAGGTTGCCGCCGTGTTGACCCAGATGTACGTCATTCTCGCGTTTCGGAGCTGTTATTTTCTTTGAGTTGCGATTGCTAACAACCTTCAAGTGAGGCACTCTATGAGGATGAGTCTTTCCCTGAGCGTCAGCTTGCAGCTCTCGTTCTCGCCAAGGTCTACTACCACCTCCAAGCCTATAACGACAGCATGGTATTCGCCCTCGCCGCTGGCGACCTCTTCAAGCTCGATTCCCCCGGAGAATTCGAGGAAACCATCATCTCCAAGTGTGTCGACCAGTATATCGCCGTGACCGCTGCGAAGAAGTCAACACCGAAAGCTTCGAAGTCGACCGATCTCCCCGAGCTGGCTACCACTTTCGCAAGTGGTGAGGGTGCTGTCATGTCCCCAACTACGCCTTTCTCGCAAACGACATTGCCCCCAAAGTCGCTCCTCTCTCGCGACTCGATTGATAACACCATGCTCGAGGCGACTGCTTTGCCCGCTTTCAAGCAAGGTCGATCTGGCTCCATTGCTGAGCTTCCCGACCAGGCCACTGGCTCGTTGCAACGAGTCATCGATCGACTTTTCGAGAGCTGTCTAGAGCAGGGCCGATACCGACAGGTTGTCGGCATCGCAATTGAGGCCAAGAACCTTGATGTTCTCCGAAGCGTCATCAAGCGTGCCAGCGATGACGAGAAGAAGGCCAAGTCCAACCCTCTCGAAAACTCTCCTGGCCCGGCCGAGGACTTGATGGAGTACACATTGGGTATTTGTATGGATATTGTGCAGGAGAGAGGCTTCCGGACCGAAATCCTGAGGCTGATCCTGGATCTTCTAAATGAGATCCCCAACCCCGATTACTTCGCCATCGCCAAGTGTGTTGTTTATTTGGACTCAGATGATGAAGCTTCTCGCATGCTACGCGACCTCGTTGAGAAGGGCGATCGTTCCTCCATCGCCAACGCTTACCAAATCGCTTTTGACCTCTACGACAACGGTACTCAGGAGTTCTTGGGCAAGGTCTTAGCGTCACTCCCGTCCCCTAACGCCGCGAAGAAGGAGACCGACGAGAACGGCGAGCAGGCCAATGAAAGCGAATCACTTCTTGAGAACAAGCAGGAGGCTCCTCAAAATGACCTTCCTGAGAAGGTTTCCAAGGTTTACAGCAATATCAGAGCTATCCTCGATGGTAGCAAGACAATTCGCCTCAACCTCGAGTTTCTCTACCGCAATAACCGAACAGACTTGAGCATCCTTAACAAGGTTCGCGACAGCCTCGAAGGCCGCAACTCCATTTTCCACACCGCCGTCACATTCTGCAATGCCTTCATGAACCAAGGAACTACAAATGACAAGTTTTTCCGTGATAACCTAGAGTGGTTGGGCAAAGCTGTCAACTGGTCAAAGTTTACCGCCACTGCTGCCCTTGGTGTTATCCACCGTGGAAACCTTTCCCAGTCGCGAAAACTTCTTGAGCCTTATCTTCCCAGGCAAGGTGGACTTAGCAGTGGTTCCATCTTCAGCCAGGGTGGTGCCCTCTATGCTTATGGACTTATCCATGCTAACCACGGAGCTGAGGCCCTGAGTTATCTCAAGGAGCAATTTGGCCAAGCCGAGGAGGAGGTCGTCCAACATGGTGGTGCTCTTGGTCTCGGCATCGCAGGCATGGCCACCGGTGACTGGGAGATCTTCGAGAAGCTCCGAGAAATTCTCTTCCAGGATTCAGCTCTCAATGGCGAGGCTGTTGGTCTTGCTATGGGTCTCATTATGCTGGGTACAGGAAATGTCAAGGCCCTAGAGGATATGATTACATATGCGCATGAGACTACACACGAAAAGATTGTTCGTGGTCTTGCCATCGGCATGGCTCTAATTATGTTCGGCCGCCAGGAAGGAGCCGACGTTCTCATTGAAGGCCTCCTTAACGATCCTGATCCCACCCTTCGATATGGTGGTATTATGACCGTTGCTCTTGCTTACTGTGGAACCGGTAGCAACAAGGCCATCCGAAAGCTTCTCCACACTGCTGTCAGTGACGTTAACGATGATGTTCGCCGCATCGCTGTCATGAGTTTGGGTTTCATCCTCTTCCGTAAGCCGGGCAGCGTGCCTCGCATGGTAGAGCTCCTCTCTGAATCATACAACCCTCACGTCCGATACGGTTCCGCTATGGCTCTTGGTATCTCTTGTGCAGGCACTGGCCTTGACGAGGCTATCGACTTACTCGAGCCTATGATGAAGGATCCTACAGACTTTGTGCGACAAGGCGCTCTGATTTCCCTTGCCATGATTCTCGTCCAGCAGAACGAGGTGACGAACCCCAAGGTCTCTTCAATCCGCAAGACACTGAAGAAGGTTGTTGGAGATCGCCACGAGGACGCTATGACAAAGTTTGGCGCCGCTTTGGCTCTTGGTATAATCGATGCTGGTGGCCGCAACTGTACCATTGGCCTTCAGACACAAACTGGTAACCTGAACATGGCTGGTATTGTTGGTATGGCTGTTTTCACTCAGTACTGGTACTGGTTCCCCTTTACCCATTTCTTGTCCCTGAGCTTCTCACCCACTGCCATCATTGGACTCGACCATGACCTTGAGATGCCCGATTTCAAATTCCACTGCGCTACCCGACCAAGCCTTTTCGACTACCCCCCTGAGCAAGAGGTCAAGACTGAGGAGGGACCGGCTCTGATTGCTACTGCAATCTTGTCAACAACTGCCCAGGCCAAGCGACGAGCTCAAAAGAAGGAGCGCGCCCAGCGAAGAGAGAGCATGGACATCGATAGTGCTCCCCCCAAGAGCGGTGGTGACAGTATGGATGTCGATGAGGATAAGAAGGCTGATGACGTTAAGGACAAGAAAGACGACCAAGAAAAGGAGACTTCCGTCCCAGCGGACGCCAAGAAGAAGCCTGAGAAGGAGAAGGCTGGCTACGAGGTTGAGAATATGACACGAGTACTCCCTGGTCAGCTCAAGTACATTAGCTTCCCTGCTGGCCGTTACAAGCCCGTCAAGAAGGTGAGTACATTGACATTCAACACGCTGGCATGTGTATTTACTAACCTTTTACAGCCAACCGGTGGCCCACTGCTGCTCATCGATAGCCAACCCGAGGAGGAAAAGAGCCTGCTGGAAGAGAAGCTCAAGAAGGTTACGACTGAACGCGCTCCTGTGGCTGGCCAACAAAACGCTCGAGGTGGACGATCTGGTGGCCAGGGACGCTCCATTCTGGACAGCCTCCCCGGCGTCGCCGATGCTCAGCGTGGATCGTCCAACAGTGCCATGATTGGACAGTTGCTCCGCAACCAAGGTCGATCGCCATTTGGCCTTCTCGACGCTGAACCCCAGACCCCTGGCAACAACGGCGGCTCAGGCGCCGCAGCAGCTGCGAGTGTCTTGACTGCTGTAGACGAGGATTCTGACGATGATGAAGAAGCCAAGGTCCCTAAGGATTTTGAATACTTTACTGATGCCGAGAACTCTGATGATAGCGACTAGGATTCGGTGATGAGAGCATTCGGGTTCCCGAGGCAGCAGCGGCATCGCCGGTGAAAAGGCCTTTAGGTGATGTTATTGTGGACGAAGCCAGGTTGTATACTTAGATGGGTTCGATGAAGCGAATAGAGCGGTAGTAGGGCGAAGTTTGATGTACAATACGCCTTGAGGAAATTATTCCCATTCAAGGTAGAATAGAAGTCGGCGGGTATATCGTCTATGCCGATCTTGCTTGTGGAACGCTGACACGTGACTGTATAGTCTAATGAGAACTAATCAATATTGCTACTTCATTACTTTGGCTATGGTATAACCATGCTAACTGCTATGTCATGTATCGCTTGCCCAGTGTTGAACCCCCGCCTAAACCCAAAGCCCGACTACAAAGCCGGGGAACCAATGCTATTTATTTACCAGTATCGACAGTCTCGTCTGGACTATCAGCGCATACCTTAACCCGGTGCCATGCAGTAGCGAGGTTTCCGCGAAGATTCCAAGTTGCGCCGTGACTCTCTGGTTGTGTATTGTACGCCTCATCCGTAGCTTTCACGACGAATGTAGCGCAGCGTTTCCCTGACTCTGTCGTCTCAAACGCGTCCAATGGCACGGCGCCCTGAAACTTCCATCTCCGCCAGGCCCAAGCCGCATGTCCAAAGCAGGGAGATTGTTCGGCTTCATTTGTGGAGCAGTCGGGAATGATGGAAGCTTGAGACCAGGTTTTCCCGTTGTCACTGGAAATGTCAACGCGGATAATAGATCGGCCCCCGCCTGAATATGCGTAGCCTGCTAAGGAAGCCGGTTTTGAATATTTCTTGGACTCGCCATCTTTCTTCGTCCAGTCGCCGAGCTTGCAGGTGGTTATGGCGCTCTGGACTGGTAATTCTTGAATAGCAGGCGCTGTGTCCCAGTCTACCTGGGTTTGGTTTGGGCCAAAGCATTTGTAGTCGCGCCGCTGCCACTGCGAAGTGCTCTCCTCATCACTGAGAGTGACTTGATTCAACCATTTGACAGACCGCGCAGCTACATGTCCTGGAACAATAGCTCGCAAAGGAAATCCATGATCTCGAGGGAGCGCCTGGCCGTTCATGCCATAAGCGAGTATCACATCGCCTTGAGGGTCAATTGCCTTTTTAAGAGGGATGGATGCGCCGTAAGCTTCTAAGCCGGAGAACTGAACATGCTTGGCCTCGGAATCTCCTCTTAAGCCCGATTGCAAGTCAAAACCGGCGTCCGCCAGTACATCGGAGAGCAACACGCCTTCCCAGCAAGCGTTGGAGATAGCCCCAGCAGTCCACGGTAAGCCATTGGTCTTGTGGCCTGACTCCTCATTCATGTGGCGACGTCGGTTACCGGAACACTGAAGAGCGGCTGTGACTTTATAGGGTGTGAACCGAGTCTTGAGGTCAGCAAGGGTGTACTCTTTTGTGGTGCCGTCGGGAAGCTCTATCCTGAGATTGTGATGGTCGGCATTCTTGGCGACCTTTGGCACCCACATGTGGTTGCGGACGTAAAACAGGTCGTTGGGTGTGAGGAAATCGTTCGTCATGGCATTTGCGGGAGTCTCTGCATTTCTGGGCTTCTCCGTCATGGTCACCAAATCTGGATGTCTCGTAGGATCGTCAGAGAATGGGTCCTCAATCTCTTCTTGCGCCGGGCGGCCATTGACCAAATCCGCTGGGTCAACATAGCCAATTAGGTACTGATTTAGAATGTCGTAAACGTAGTCGTTCTTGTGTATGGAAAAGATGTCCCAGTAAGCGTCAATGGAGCCGCCCGCAGCACGGAGGATAACATCACCACCAGGATGCGCGCCTATCCACTCGGTGATGTCGTAGACTTTGTCTTTGTGGATAACCCAAGGGTTGTCGGAGCGGGCGTCATGCTTGCGAACCTCGGTGATGCGATATCGAGGAAGAGAGGAATCTTGAGTATCGACGGAAGCGCTCTCAGGAGCATCGCAACGTGTAGGTGGTTGTTGCGCAAAGCTGTATCCGAGGTAGAGGGAGGCTGCTCCAGCGATAATGATCGCGAGGGAAGCGTTGGGAGATTTCGGCGTAGCTTGTGATTTAGAAGACGGATGAGGTTTCGTGGAGGTTGATATTAGGCGTCGGTTTGCGACGAAGCAGCGAGATTGTGCCCTCGTAGTAGCTTGCGGACCAGGGGTAGGCAAAGAGTGTAGGGGTCGAGTTCGTAGCTGGGGGGCCAGGCGTCGTATTGATCGCGAGAACATGGCTACGAGGGTTGTATGTCGACAGCTACGATGAATGCCGATAGGTAACAATGCATTGCCCAATAACGCATATGGTGTCGCAACTGATTCTCTGCTGAGATGGAAACTTAGAGCAGACGTCACTGTGGGCTAGATGAATCTCGAACAGAGAATGACGTCGGGGAATCTCTCGGAGGTTATCAATGACCGTAAAAAAGAGGAATTGCACTTTATATATAAACCATCATCAAAAGAAAATGAGCGTCAGGCCAGCGGTGAGCCCGAGAGCGACACGTGAACAATTAAGAGGGAACGAACGAGTTAGAGTATTTGCCGAGACAAGCATCGTGACTGTCACACTCGTTCTGATAACATTTCTTGAGACTGGGGGGTGCTCAGCTTATTTTAGGTCGCCGATTGAGTGTGAGCAATCGCCGACTGGAGCCGCTGGAAGCCCTTTAAACTTTTACGTCACTTGAAACACTTTCTGGCATTTTCATTGGCTGTTTGAGCGAAAAAGACCCTGAAAGGAAGGTGTCGTCTCTGTGAGATGCTATCATTCAGTGGCCGGTACCCCTGTAATATTTACCACTAGGTATGCAGCCACTTCTGCGCATCTGCCGTTTGTCGTGTGTCAGTCACCGACGACGGCATTTGGCAAGAACACTTCCCATTCACATCGAAATTCGAAGAAACGGCAGGAGAACTTTGACGGCGCTTGTTGCTCAAATCAATACGGTTTGTCTAGTCTATCTGATTCAACTCTTTTGCCCATTCGCGAAACCGTGCATAAGCCAATTCTGGAACAATTCAAGACGTAACAACACTACGGAAACCCCAGCCACCCAAACACAAGCCAGTGATGGCTTCAATCCCCTCCAATGTTGCCGCCATCGTCGCCATCTCCGGTTTTGATGTTTGTGTAGCTGACAGACTGAGAAGTAGACTCATCACCTTGACACTGGGAAGGTGAAGGAGAGTCATTGGCCTGGCTTTGAGTAAGTGCAATAAAGTTATTGCTTTGACTCTCAGTAGGCGGAACAGAATCATCGCCCTGGGCAGGCGAGACCGAATCATCGCCTTGGACTTGGGCAAGCGGAGGAGAAGAACCCGAACCATGGCTCTGGTGTAGGGTAGCAGGGACGGAGGTGCTGGCAACGAGTGTAGAAGATTCATCGCCGGTAACGTTGAAATGTTCGCGTTCACGTTCGTGCTCGCGCTCATGTTCGACCTCAAGGAGCCCGAGGCTGAAACTCAAGCTCAACGATGGAGAATCGCTCAAACTTGGACCGGGTGTGGACGTGAGCGCAGCGCTATCTGTGGGTTTCTTGCTCTTATCACCCAGTGAAGGTATAACTGCATGAATATCCAAAAGGTTGGACACCAGCTTGATAGGAGCCATTCTTGTTCCATCGGCCTTGACGTTGTATTTGTTCGGATCGAGTCCTGGAATCTTGCGTCGGCCTTCGTTTTCGGGCTTCTTTTCCTTTTCGGACAATGGGGCACTTGTCGAGCCACCGCCCAATCTTTTGACTATCTTGTCACTATCCAATATTTCTTCGAGAACAAGCTCTGTTGGCGCCTGCCTCTTCAAAATGCGTTTGTTTTCGGCGGAGCGGAAGAGATTCAAGAACCAGTTGCACAACGACTTGAGGTTGTGCTTGGTGAAGAGCATAAAGGGCATTTTGACAAGGAGTATGAGGAGCTCTTTACAATCATTTCCCTCGTCTGCGAGAACTCCGGAACGATACTTGGCACACATGTCCCGTAAGACCAAGCCCAACATGAAGATGAAGATGAAGCCCAAGATAGACCAGGCAAAGATGCCGGAGCGACGATCCTCGAATAAGGACCAAGGGTCCCTCTCCAGGAGTGTTGTGTTTTTGGAGACCACTAACAGAGGAAGAGTCATGTTGACCATGGTTGAATTGACTGCAGTCGTCAACATGACTGCGTGGAGCTGTGGTGGTTTTGGTATCATTGTATTGACAATATTTGCAAACGAGACGAGTAAAGGGGCAAAGGGGTGAAAGACCAGAGGAAAGAGAAGTTCCTGAGAGAAGGATTGGCGTGCTTTTATGTGTTTACTTTCCTAGTAAAAGGTTTTTGAATGATACCTTTAGGGCATTGGATATTGCAGGCATAATGATTCGACCTCGTCGATGAGGCCCAGGAGAGTTTGACCATGAAGCATCGTGATACGTGGTGATCCTGAGCTTAGCAACTGAATTCAAGCTCCTACTCGCCAACTCCCTTGTTGCGTTGAGCTTGGGGCATATCCAGGAATAAGGTCTGAGGAAGCAAATCGGACCAGCAGTTTCTTTTGACGCATCTCTGTTGCCTAGGTTTCAAGGCACCCCAAGAAACGGCGACTTTAGAATAGGCGACAGAAAGACTTGAGTAGCTTTAGCATAAAGCTAGTCGTTCTTTACATATTCTTTGTCTAAACCCCCAACCTCAGTCGTCAAATCTTCGGACACCCTGTGGCCAGGTTTAGGATTATCTGCACCTGAGAACTCAATCTTAGGGCTTGCTTGGAATATGGAGTCCCGAAGCGCTCGGAGTTCCTTCGCAAAACCTTTACCTTTTGGGTGTCGCTGGGTTGATAAAGAGGGCAGAGTCGACGAAAATTGCCTTTGATACTCTCTATCCAGTCTGTTACCTACTAAGTTAAGCTGGTTGACATCACTCGCTACCTGCTAACCGACGTGTGCGAGGGGGGTCAGGGACATGAATTCCTCCAAATAGGATAACATCACGCCATTTAGGAAGGTACAATTTAACCCTTTCTTATAAATTTCTGGAAAATGATGTCCTGGATAGTATACCTAATCAGCGGAAATGACGGGTCTCTGAATCACTGAGGCAAGTAGGTTGTAACTTCCCAACCTACTAGTATGTAATCAACACCCGAACAACACTACCTACAATGATCCCAAGTAGCAGCGATAGCAGTTCTTTACCCCTTATTTCCACGTTAAAACCTAAATAAAAATGGTTGGAGCGGGTGAACAGCCGGCCAGTGTCAGTATCAGTGTCAGTGCCAGTGCCAGTGCCATGACAGATCCAAACAATGGTTACTCCAGTGTCGACATCGGCATCGCCTTCTCTCTCGCCCAGCCCATCAACTTCCTTCCTCCTTTACCGTGTCATCCTCATCAAAATAAGCACCGACATCTCTGAGCGACGGGAAGCTTTGGGGATGAGTGCGTCTCCCACAACAACACCTCTATTTACACTTCCACGCAGACCAAGCTTCAGAGGCCGAGTTAAAAATGCCCCTTCAAGCCAGCGCTGAAGCACGCGTCAGAAGCATCTCCAACCCTTTGTCATGGAAGAATCGATCGCAGCCTGTTACGCCCTCGGTGGCTCGTTATCAGCTACTGGCTCCTGCCCCCATAACACATCGCCAAGGTCTCCTCCCATGGGACCGAACTTTTGATGCTGTGTGCCACAGCGTTCTTAAGAAAAGCAACTTCAGCAAAGTTCTCACTTCGTTCCATGAGAATCATATTCGGAAAAGGGCCCGTTCTGGATACTTTCGTCTACCGGATTCTGTGCGGTTCCAAATCTGCCAGTATTTACTTTCCAACACTGACAAGCCTGTGTGTCTGAACAAGTACTCTTTCAACCGCGATGTTTGGCGTAAACAAGACTTTGATACTCCGAACGAAACCCTCTATCAACTTTCCTGCTATTTCCGAGTTTCTTTTGCCTTCCGAGCAGATGTCCTTGTTACCTTTTTGCAACAAACGAGGCTACATGCTGTCCTTTCACCTTTCACAGGGCCGAAAGTAAGCCCACTTGCTACGACATGGCTCAATCGGTATGGGCTGTACGCCAATGATATAGTTGTTGAGCTGGATATGACGCACTTGGGCTGTGGTCCCGACCTCAGGGCTATAGACCTCTCACCAAGTCTCGAGCAAATTGAGAATCTGCTTCGGGACTTTGTCACGGCGCAATTCAAGCGTGACAAGTCTTGCCCAATGGGGAGCCTGGTACTTCTCTGCCGACGTTTCCATGGAAAGCGATCCCTAAAACCTGCCCCCGGGCGATACAGCGGCAGCAATAGCCGACCTGCTTCACGAAGCGCTAAATCACCAGAGCCATATAGCCCAAGTGAAAATACACCGCGAAGATGCGAATTTGAGCCGGAGAGCGAGACCTTGCAAAGCCCTGTGCTGCCAGAGATCCGCAGCCCAACTCTCCCATCCCTGCCCCTTGCCGAGGAGTATTGCCCCGACTCGTACCTTCTTTTCTGTAACCTCCTACTGCACCTCAAAGGTCGGATCACATCTATTCGCATGTCTGGATTCAGCGAAGACTACACAACGCGGTTCATCGGAACTCTCTTCTCTAGCGAAAAGAATAGCCTTGCCTATCGCGTTGCGCCATCCACCGCCTGGCCAAAACTAGACGGCCAGAAGTCATACGTCGACCTCGGTAACGGCAACATCGCTCTGGACGAGCACGAAGTAACCGCTCCCAACGATATACCCAGGTCTTTACGTGTCTGGGAGGGCTGTGTCCAACTTCCACCACCTCTCATCGATGCAAAGGGAAGCCTCCTTCTCCCTACTCTGGTGTGTGATTTGCAACAGCTGAGGAACGATGTTGCCAGAAGTGTGACTAGCCTGTCGGAACGAGCAGGTGAAGAGTTGAGCAAATCAGGTACAAAGAGGAGTGAAACATCGGAAAAGAAAAAGCTTGCGTGGTTCAAAAATAACTATGCCATCGGAAAGCTAAAGAAGAGAGCCTTCAGTAAAGATGCTGCAGCGACGTACTGACTTCATGCCTATTATCACCGCAAGGTTTACAAGGGGTGGAAAAGGTCGTATGTGTATTAATGGTGATTATGCTATTGTCATGGTCGGCTATATACAAGGTCGGGCCATGTCGACACTCGGGAATTGCTTTCATCGAACGTAATTAGAAGTTTAACTGAACATGTCCCTCTTCAGCGCAGATACCCTTACTGCTTTTGCAGAGACTAAAGAGTGTTAGCAAAATGCTCAAAAGCTTAATACAAATCTGATTTTCGAGGATAAACTTACTATCGCAAACTTGCTTCTCGCTCGGATCCTGCTTCCAAACATTACCAAAACCCATGGGATGACTGTCAGTAGGGTGGCAATGCCTCCCAAAACGCAACCTGCGCTTCGCAAGCCGAGATTGTCAAACATGATACCAGTCAATACGGGGAAAATGCCACCCAGGACGTTGCGAGAGAAACTCTGTGCAGCGAGTGCTGACGAAGCATACATGTGGTATGTGTCCGCCAGGTAGTTGAACGTGGCGAGATACACGGAGTAGATACCCCAGTTTGCAAGGCCAATACCAATGGCTTGGGTGTAGTGTCTAGTGCTAGTCGGGCTTAAGAATGCAACGAACAACCCCGCGGGGAGAAGCAACGATGTGAGGCAAGAAAAGTACAGCCGAGCTTCGGGGGAATCAACGGGAAAATGTTTCCTCATGAACTGCCAGAAACGAGATACTTTCTTTTCGTCGATGTCGCCGGCCCAGAGAGGATGCTTCATTAGGTTCTCCTGGGAAATGCCTACTACAGTGGCAACGATAGCCGAGGCCATCATAGCAACGTAAATGCGCATGGACATGTTGAAGTTACCAGAGTAGAGATATGGCACGATGGAGAAGGACAGGTAGAGGACAGCCCATGAGAAGGCGGCCCACAGGGAGAAAGAGAAGACGACTGGCTCTGTGAAAAGGAGGTAGAAAGGTCTTTTGATCGAGGTGGCAATCATTTGACGAAGGGGAGGTCGCTGCTCATCCGCCTCCACAAGCCATCGGACTCTCCGCAGACAGCTTGACCTGTTGTACTCGAGCATCGCGTCGTACCCTGGCAAGGTTTCGGCACTCGACACTGATGAACTGACGTTCCCCCGCTCTCGAGCATCAGTAATCCAGACTCCGTAGACACCTGCGTTTTCCAATTCTTGGTACCACATATTAAGCTTCTTGGCTTTCCGCGACAGGAGAACTGACCCTCGGGTCTCCTTAAACAGGAACAAGATGGCGATCAATAACAGCCCATCTAGGATGACTTGATGCCAAAATGACCACTTCCAGGCCAAGGTGTCATCCTCTAGATCGTTAACAAGAGCAGCCGACACTAGTGGTCCGAGACCGGTTCCGAAAAGAACGAAACCACTGAACAGCGCCATGGGAGTATTTCTCTCCTCCTTCTCCCACAGGTCAGCGATGACCCCGCCGACAACTGAACTAAACACAGATCCACCGACGCCGACAAAGAAGCGGGCAATCAACATGCCAGCTAGGTTCGGCATAACAGAACAGACAGCTTGGGAGATGACAAAGACAAAGCCAGCGAGAACGAAGACTGGGCGCCTGCCCCAGATCTCAGAAATTGGGGCAAGGGCCATAGGAGCAACGGCAAACCCCGCACAAAAGGTTGTGATGCCAGCCAATGTGGCCGTATGACTGGCTCCAATATCTTTGGCCATGGCTCTTGAAGGTGGCGAGTATGTCCCAGCCGTGTAAGCTGTCAGCATTGTAGCAATGCATGATAACGCGAGGAAGACATTTTTCCGTGCTTGCGGCAGGGTGAAGGGTGAATCGAACGGCCGTAGATCTGGACATGGTGGTAAATCTTTGATTCCAGCAGAATCAGATTCGTGGTATATGGGCACTTTTGGTAGAGGAGTATCGAGTGTTAGATACAGGTATGATATGGGCTCTTCGCTGTCAAGTTTAGGTTGTGTGATTGACGACGGGATTGGGTTTCCATGTCCAATCTCGAGATCGTCAGGGCCCTGAGAGGAGACGCCTCTAGTCTGGCGTAGCCCAGAACCGGCCATTATGATAGCTGGCGGTGTTACCAGTGACTATACACGGTTATGGTATGTCGTCGAGATGAACCAACGCCCAAGATGGCTTCTGGTAAGAATCAAGGTCTTGGCGATGACAGAACGAAGAGAAAAGCTGGAAACACAAAAGCAAAAAGGGCGGTATCCCAAATCCCAAGGAGAATGTGGCCGTCTAGTATCCGGGCGTATGGCCGGAATTATAAAGGCTAGGGTCGCAGGAGATGAGGGCCAAAAAGGCGGATTCTCGACGGGTTCTCGACGGGAATAATGAAATCTTGGTGTTGTACCCTGGCAGGCCCGCGATCTCTGTGTGTGACTCGGCCACGAGGAAACGCTAAGGCAGAAGGCATTCTTCCCGAATGGTCCTCAAGGTGGAGGATCTTATCTGCGGCACGGCACGGCGGAGGCAGGGAAGTCAGACCTGTTGGCAGCTACAGAAGGTCCCATTTCATGATTCCAGTATCTCTTGTAATAGACGCCTTATAGACAAGCATACATCTGAGTCAAAAGATCAAGTCCCTTGCGCCCTATGGCAACACGAAGTTGACTTAGCCGGCCAAGTTGCCATGGCCAAGAATTGAACCCAGGGCCCAGGCCTCGGGAATAGCATGGACGTGAACTAAGCTGAACGCTAAACAATTAGCCAAGCCTAATTGTACGAGCCAAGCCTTGGTCTCAGCGTCACCCCGTGCGCTTTCGAGATGCCGTTCCGGCACCTACTTCGTTCAGACAGCCACGGTGAGTTCGAGAGAGCCGAGGAAGGGAGAAGCGAGAGCTTTTGATTGGGCACAAGACCTGAGGAACGAGACTGTTTGAGGGGGTGTTGCTTCGGGGTATGAGGCCTGCTACCGGTAATACAAGCTGTATCTCGTTATTACCGGTCTCGGTCCGGCTATCTCGTTTGCAGATCCGAGATTGAGAGATTTCCCCGCCATCTGGTTTTGCTTGGAACTGGTGACGCATTAGTATTGGAGGAGAAATGATTTTGCGGTAACGAAACTCATGAATGGATTCAACCAGTCCAGATCCCAACAAAGGCTTCACATGAGATGACCCACACGTGATGTATCAGCTGACATCTTCCTTGCATGGTATATGTACAAATCGCTTCATGACGTAAATGGACGGATAGCAATATGCTGTTGAGATGAGCCGGGTCAACCTCGAGAACAAAAGTGAGAAGTTGCCACAAGGAGCGCTCCGCAAAACGAAATGATATAATGCCCAATAAAGTAAAGTCGTTGCGTTCTATCTATCGTCTCAGTGTCTAGGCATTAGGTTCCAAGCAATATTGATCGCTCGCCTTTTTCTCTCAATCAAGGTCATCCGCACTCGTCTGCACGTTTCCTTTTTCCTCTATCTTGGGGCCCAGCTGCTCAGTCGCTTCTTTAAGTGCTCCATCCCCATCGAAGTGACCATCGTCCTGCGTCTCGGGTTTCTCGTGGTGCTTGAAAGAGTCTTGAGCACCCTCTTTGAGGGAACCGTCTTCGTTCACGTAATCTTTGTGGTACAGCGAAAAGAGGATGACGAGGTACGGCTCTCCTGTCTCCTTGTTGCGTAAAACGTATCTGAGTTGATGTGAGCGTTTCGGGCCAGGCCTGTGACGAGTGTAAATGAAGAGGGCGTGGAACATGGGAATACGTTGTCTCTTTCAGAGGCAACTCTATGTGCAAGGGCGGACGGCTTCGTCCAGGAACCGAGGGTGGTTTGCTTACCTGAGACCTTGGCCATCCCAGTACCTCAAGATGGGCAGCTGGAAGCCAGGTAGGTTCAGAGCGAGGTCAGAAAAGTTGAGATAAGGATTGAAGAAGTCGAAACCGTACGTCTGGTCGTACTCAAACATCCACTTCTCCTTGCTGTCCGCTCTAAGAGCCCACTTCATCCGCGCCTTGCTGGTAAGAGGTGCGCCAACTTCTTGACGAGCTTCGAGACCATCTTCGTCACCACCTTCCTCAAACCAAAGACCGCCTTTTTCTTCGTCAACAGCGCCTTTGCCCACGTGGATGGTGTTGAATGAACTCAGCGCCGGACCGTACAAGAAAGGCTTGTCAGCGTACGCATCACCGTCCAGGCCAGGATCAATCCACCACCGCACAATACTCATGGCAGTGTTGAATCCCGGGGGCAAGCGATCGCGAATCGGGTGGTCAAAGTCATTGCCAAACTGTAGGTCTGTGGCCTTGATGCCATTGTTGTCATCACTCTTGGTCGGTTTCTTTGGTGTGAAGCGGAATGAGATGCTGTACTGGTCTCGGTTGTAGGCGTGAGGCTCAGTAGAGAAGTAAGGGGAGGTTTTGGGTGAGTTGCGAGGTAGGCCCTTGTAATCGTTGATGCGGATGTTGAGCTCAATGTCAGCGCGGTCGCTCTTGATGGTGATGGGCTTAGCGGTGTTGACTGGGACCTCGACATGTTGGCTCGGGTCGTAATCAGCACCAGCTGTGATGCGTAGGACGTAATTCTCTGCCATATTTTCTATCTGAAGAGTATGTTTGTGTTGTCTATTACTGTTTTTGAATCGTAGATAGTCTTGCCCCGAACGCTTGCTCTAGAAGGTCAATTTGAATGACGTAACCAACCGAATGTGTCACTTGTGCTCAGACATTTATAAACAAAAACGAGAATAAAAAAGGTATTGAGTAGAGCGAAAGTGCAATAATCAAGATAATTCGACTGAGAGGAAATATCGATAGTGGCGTTGGTAATGCTATGACGTGACGCTTCTATCATTCATTTATGTCTTGACCATTGGATACCTCAATCATTCCAACTGAAGTTTAGCTCCGCCATGGCACCTTTCCTGCCAAACACAGGCTAAAGATGTTGGTCAAGGCAAAAGACGTCCGTTTTACAACATTGAGGTTGTGTTCCATAGAATTAAACGCGCCTTTCAACATCCTTGTGTCTGGACACTGGTACACAGCATTCTGCAAGGCCATGGCTAGCATCATTGCTGTGGCTAGATGCATTCATACCAGCTGGTATTAAATGCTTGCAATTGCTCCCAAATCAAGTTCTATTATTAAAATAGTTTCGTCCAATGTGGATTTGGACTGAAAACTCATGGTCTGCCATCTACAGTCAGCAAAACAGTCAGCCAGTCTGGTTGCCTCTATGGATGCCTTAGGCCTAAACTCTACTTCTGCGGCAGAAGTTCTGCCTGCTGCGCCCACCTGAATTGAATTCACCTCTTTCCCCCCAAGTTTGCTCCAACTTTCGAGCTTCAGCTCGAGTCACACTACCTATTGAACAACCTGCCTATACATGACAACATTGATCTCAATCGGATCTTCCCACCACAACTTTCTCAAGATGGAATTGATTGTCACATTGCATCGTCATATCTTCTCATTATTTATCGAGACTCGTATCGCATAATATACGTCCTTGTGAGTTGTGATCAATTGATCGGTTGAGATCGTGTAATTTCACCATGAGCGTCTCTAAAGTCGCAGTATCTGAACATAAATTTGACTTCATTAACATATTAACAGTATCAAAGGACACTCCATGCCCTGGGCACTAATCTGCTGTTATCTGTATCCCGTTCATAAACGCCAGCCATCAACGTCAATTCACCCAATCCCATTTATACGCATTCGCTATCAACGATCCTTTTTTCGTCGCAATTCTTACATCATCCCTTCCAAGATGCTGACCGACTCTGTGCAATGTGTGCCAGTGCATTTATTGCTACTATCGTTAGCTATCTCTCATGAAGCAACAGGGTTCTTGAACTGATGTGCACCAACTTACTCTGCATATCCATCTTGGATCTTGAGACAAAGTAGAAGTCTTCGTTCAGTCTGTCTTGCTCATCGTGAGTTGAGTCATGACATGGGCAAAACTCAAAGTCTGTTGACAAAGGAGGAAGGTCTGGTGTAGAAAGTCGAGTGTCTCGGGGAGTCTTGGGTCGCCAGTTGTCCGCGAGAACGTCCCGATCTGTGCCGGGAAACTCCCACCTTTCTTGCCGGGAGTCTATGAGGGTTGAGTGACACCATGATCCTGTGTGGAAAAGTCTTTCATCAGCTGCAAGAAAGTCGGGTTGGTCGTATCCGGCACATGGGTCAACGATGTTCTCGGATGAAGTTTGAGATGGCATATCCGTCGACATCTGGTACGATTGATGTTGTAGCTCCTGATCAAATGGAAATGGCTGGTTTCTACTTGATGCTAACTCAATTTCCAATAGGAATTGGGATAGCTTGTGTGACCGCGGTACTTGACTTCGCAGTCGAGCATCAGCCTGTAAAATTCGCTCGGCAGTAGGAGGAACATCTGACAACAAGTGTTGTCCACAGTTACCGCTCATAGAACATCCATACGATTGTACGTTGGAAGTTAATGATAGATGTTCACCATTACCGGCGTGCTGATGGGTCGGTTGTAAAGATTGCTCATGAGAGCTTCTGGGTTTAATCTCAGGTGAACATGTTGTGGACAGATAAAAGGAATGATCGGTGGCCATCCTATCTTCTGGAATGGAGATGGGAACTTGTGTTGTGGATGAGATGCAATTGATAGAAGCCAAGTGACGGCGACAACGAGGTAGGACAGATGTGAGTATGAGTTAGTCCTACTGGGACTTAGAAGGCATTTGGATACTATCAAGTGATGAAGGTCAAATGTGATGGGAGTTTGGTGGGTTTTTGCAGGAGTTTGCAATGGGAAGAATGAAGTAGTATGAAGGGAAGGAAAAAGGTGAGAAAGTGAGAAACACTCGGGGGGGAGGAGGACTTTACGAGCGAGCGTTAGGAACAGTCCCCCGCATGCACCAATCAGATGACAGCATCTCAACCTCATACAACCTCATCCCAGGCCACATCAAACGTCCACAGTCAATCACATGAACTATAACTTTGTTCTTATTTCTATCAGAATCACTAACAACATCAGGATTGTTGCGATACACGCCGTGTATTCGTTATTCTGTGTATTGTGTACCGTACATCCCTGCGCAGTTGTGGAAGCATATCGAGCTGCCCCGACAATTGTACTACCAAATGGGCGATCATAGGCTGCCTATGCTACACAAAAGAAGCGTCAAACGGGGTGTACAAGCACGCGTCTGCGCTTGTCAAGATCTATAGATATCAGCTGTACCATTAGACAGTAGATGCTACTGCACCAATTGCTCTTGCACTGTGTTGGTTTGAAGGACTGTCTGAGTATCAGTGATACTAGAGAACCTCTTACAGCACGACGTCTCTCGACGAGCTGGGGAAGTAGTTGAACACGAGAGTATCGTAGCCAACACCATAAAGTTATGTATGCTGTGTCTGGATAGCTAAGCTATTGCAGATACCTGCGCGCAACTGCATATAATGCACACTGTATATACTGATGAGGACTTACACGGCGGTGAGTTCAGTCCTGGTTTGCATGATTGGAGGTAAAGCGGGCAACAGCGTATAGAATGCACGAGTTCCACTGCACGCAGCTACAAGAACCTTGACTAGCGATATGGGCAGTGGTATCACAGGAAAAGATGTATTCGTACAAGGTAATGTCTTGATCGGTGCTCAAATACACGCCGAGTTCCAAGCTGCAGGAACTCTTACATGATTTAGGCAACGCCACAGACTGTGGCTTACAGAGCCACATGTACTGTTTCATAGCAAAATAGTAGCAAAGTAACCACAGAATCCACCCACGCTGCTGCGGAATCTCACTTCTTCTTCACTTGGCACTACCGTTCAGCCTTTATCATTGGGTACTGTAGAAAAGCGACTAGGTGCCTGTCAGCTTGATACCCCCTTTCAACATTTGCGCCCAAAAACAAGGTAAAAGATACGTATCCCTTTGCCGTTCTCACAAACTGCTCAGAGTAGTCCTAGACGTTGTCGAGTCAAGTGGATCATACGGGTGCGGGCCGCTGATTGTTAACGAACGGCGCCTTGAACTTCCTGTGGCTGTATCTCGACAAGCCACAAGCCACAATCCCGTAACGATTGGGACCCTTGTAACGCTGTTGAAGGCCGATCATCGTACCTTTCGCCCCAACAGAGAAATGCTGTGTTCAACAAACAGAACGCGTCACCGCTCTAATTTTTTCTTTATAAACAACGTAGTTCGTTCTTATTCCAGACAATAACGAAACCAAGTCCGGCTCAATCTGGCACCCAAGCGACTTCATGATCGGCACATCTTTTGGTGAATGGGTCTTCATCCGCTTATCCGTCGCCTTCTTTCGCTACACACCCTTGATTTATATATTTCTCATATTATTTCTACCCCTGATAAAGCCCGTCTCGGTAGTCTTTCCATTTATTTGCGTTCTCCTGGCGGCACTATTGGCAGAGTTGGTATTCTACCTGGTTATATACAGGCCATTCCTCCACCGACTCAAGCAGGACGCAGTCCACCCACCGGCACTTTCAAGTCAAGAGCGAAAGGCACTATTTGAACGATCTTTTGGGAGTGTCTCCTCAACAGAAATCTACCTGAGATGGTGGTTTCTTGATGCGAATCCCAACGAGATTCGGCGGGATAACGTGAGGGAGTTTCTTTTATGGGCTTTCTTTGAACGCTCCGATGACGGCAAGTATGATTACGAAGACGCGGAGACGGTAGAAGAAGAGGTAGAACACTACTTGCATATCCTAGAAGAAAGACTTGGTCGAAAACTTGAAGATGGTCGCGGCAATGTCAAGAGTCTTCGTCTCACGATTGATGGAATCACAACAACGTATCGAGGTTTTATCTGGTACATGATCGTCTTCATTGTCGACCAAGCCACCCACTTCGCCTTCCGCTGGCATGGATTCGAACTCCGCCGTCGACCTCGCTCTTCTGCGCTTTGTGTCTTTCCTCCACGTCCACAGGAACTGTTTCCTGGCCCAAAATCACCCTCCTCAACGTTGAGCTACTGGCATCGTCCACACACTGCCCGAGACAAACTTCCAGTTCTGTTTTTCCACGGCATCGGAATCGGCCTCTGGACGTATGTGCGGTTTCTATCTGGTCTTCACAAAACCGACGATGGTAAAGGAAGTGTTGGTGTTATCGCTGTTGAGATGTTGCCCATCTCGTTCCGCCTCACTCCAGCAATCCCCAACAAGGCTGAATTCCTGGCTCAAATGACGGCCATCCTGGAACACCACTGCTGGCAAAAGTTTGCGGTGGTTTCACACTCTTACGGCTCTGTTTTAACAACCCACATGCTCCATGATCTCAATTTGCAACATCGCATACCTTCGGTCGTCCTCATCGACCCTGTCACTATCATGCTACACCTTCCTGATGTAGCGTACAACTTTACTCGTCGCATGCCCAAGAGAGCGAATGAATGGCAACTGTGGTACTTTGCTAGCACCGATCCAGGGGTTGCGCTCTGTCTAGGAAGGCATTTCTTCTGGCGGGAGAACATCCTATGGAAGGAAGATTTATTGGGAACTCAAAGCGACGGCCGCCACACGAGGCATGCTGCAGTGACGCTGTCTGGTCGCGACCTCATAGTCGACACCATTTCAGTTGCAGAGTACCTAGGGGTCGATTTGGGAGCGAGAGCTGGTGATGTGGTAGCCGAATCACACAACGGTGTCGAAGTAGTCATATTCCCAAAACTGGATCATGCGCAGGTGTTTGACGACGCCGAAAGCAGAGAGTCGGTGATTAAGATGGTTAGATCAAGATGCGAAAATTAGTAGATGGTATCTCCGGATCAGCCCATGAATAGACTCAATCTCATAACAAAAGCGTGATGTGTGCTGGCTAGTTCAGTTCTTTGCGTTGACCACATCACCACCCCATTCAGTCAGGTCTGCACGGATAGGCGCTGGCCCGTTCTGAATCACAAGCCATTGGACGTCTCCATCGGTGTCGTTTTTGAACTGATGTTCGACCCAGGCAGGGACAACAGCAAAGTCTCCAGGTGCTAGATCATGGTATTTTAGTTCGGAGTTAACAGCCTCGTTGACAACGAGGACGCCACTACCAGAAACGGCATATATGATGGTATCTACCGATTTTAGCTGGAAATATCATCAAGAATCGGGTGTGTTTACCTTGTTCGCTGTTATGCCTGACCGTAGATTCGGAATGTGGTCGCGTGGTGAGGACTACACCATGTCAATACTGAGATAGTGGAGGTTTAGAAAGGCAACAACCAACCAGAAACACACATGTTATCGCACTTTACCGCAGGACGCTCCACAACGGGGCCTTCTACGGTTGGGTGAGTCGGTTCCAGCTGTTTCGCGCGTGTGATATTGGCAGATGCAGGCATTATCATCGGAAGAATCTCCGAGATAATGGGTAAGAACGAACTCATCATCGGCAACTTCAGGAGGTTTGACAGATATGTGCACGGTAGACAAGCGGCAATAAATTGCCAGGGACAGGTGCTGAAATGTTATGAGTAGCAGCGACTGACGTGGGAGGCGAAAGGTGAAGGTATTCCCAGTGGTAATGAGCCGGTGATGACGTCGCCTGTTTGTGGTGAGATGGCGGGCGGTCTGTCAGTGAGATAACTAACGTCTTTGGTGCTAACAAAAGGTTCGGGCAGTAGATGATTCACAGGTATATCTTCCAAACGATAAATGAAACGGCTTTACTTGATGATGCAAAGCAAACGGGTCGTTAAATCTGAACTGGGAAGGGAAACTTTGGGCCTCAAGCATTCAGCTGCAGGTGCAGGTGCAGGTGCCCAGCCACTGGAGCTAGTGGCGGGAAAGATCCTGGTATCTGTTGAGATTGATAAGGCGAGATTAGTTAATCTGGGGCTAGACAAATGCGACCGTGAAGGATTTTACTTTTAATGCATGCTCTGTTGATCATTTTCTTTACTTCATTTTTGATCTTGACATTGAAACAAATAATGTCTATTAGAGATGATTTGTAGGAGAGGATGTTCTCCCCACCTTGGCACCACTAGTTGACATGTCGTCAACAAATAGCACCAATAGCAAAGTCAGGTCCAGAACACACACAGTAGATTCCGATATAAGAACCCACCATCGGCAAACTCGAACCCTATTTCCGAATCCATCTTTCCCATGACCAAACTCTAATCATTGTCCTGTGTCTCCATCTCCTCTAAAGTCGACACCGCCTGCGGCTGAACTCCGCTTAGTTCCGTTAGTTAGTTGATCGTTGTCAATGGAGCTAGAGCTCTCCCTTGCAGCCCAGCTCAAAGTCCAAGTCTAGACCTGCTCAGCTCGCCGCCACTGTTGTAGGCATTAAATAAGGTACAGCTTGCGTCTCCTTTCTTGATCAAACTTATAACAGTTTACAGAGACAGCATATCTTGTCAATACCCCTTTACGAATAAGCCAGGCCAATGTCTTTCTCCGGCGACTCGCCGTCTTCGTTATCTGGGTCATCCTCTCCAGAACCACAGCTGTCAGCCGAATCTTCTCTACTTCTGGATCTACCCCCTGAGCTCATAGACAACATTCTTTGTCATCTGTCACCATATGATCTCTCAGCCATATCTGCAACATGCCAACATCTTCACAAACATGCTCTCTCCGATGTCTTGTGGTATCCCCTCGTCCAAGAGAATGTTCCCGGTGTGACTCTTTCAAGTCCTCATCCCTGCAGTAGCTATCATGAGCTTTACATCGCCCATGATCGCCTTTGGTTCCTCCCGCGTCAAAAGATCTGGTTTTGCGACCGGGATCTCACTGGTAGGCTCATGCTGGTCCGCTACGATCCTCGTCGGAGCTGTATCGAGGGTTACCAATTACTAGCCAGCCGAGGTCGACCGCTGCATCAGAGCTTTCTTCAAGGCGACGTCCTAATAAGCGAGTTCGATCCCAATGTCAAACTGCATCTCGATAAACCGGTCTTGCAGTTTCGATTGGGAGAGATGGCACCAACTGAGTTTACGAATCGTCCTGGAGCCAATCGGTTCGCTGATGAAATGCCTGTTACGCTGGATGACCGACTTGATGCACTGTTTAGTAATTTTATGCTGACATGTGAGCTTCGTAAAGAGGAGGCAGAGGAGTCCTTGAGGAGTCCGTTTCCGTACGGCAACGTTTGGCCTCCACCTTCTGTGCCATCAAAGCATCATGTTTCCGGTAGCAGCACTCAGGTAACTGAAGAGGGTATATTCGTCAACACTCCAGCAAGCCGCCCGCAGCGCCGTAAAGATGTTTCCGAGAGATTCTTCCGAGTTCGCCAATGGATGGAGATGGCAGGTGGTTTAGCTCGTGTTGGTATGGCTGCCGGTATGACTGGAATATTCAATATGCTAAGATTGTCGCGCCTCACAGCCGCCGGTGGTATGCCCGGCATTCACGTCGGCGAGGAGCTCATCACATACTCAACTCTCGACCCGAAACTATATACACCAACGCCTCTGAAGCCTTGGAGGGGCATTTGGGTCGGCGACTATAGCACCCACGGATGCGAATTCTTACTCGTACATCAGCCTGATGATGAAATCCCAGCAACAGACGAAGAACTCGGACTAGTACGAAGAGATTCGGAAACCGAACAGGCGTGGGAAGCGAGACGGACTGAAGGACGCACGTTTCAAGGGCGACTCGAGGCTATCAAACTAACCGGTGATCCCAACGTCCCACGGGGAGAAATTACCTTTGTAGCTGATGACCTAGGACCCGACGGTCTTGTAGACGGCCCTCCGGCAGACCCTCGTTTCACGGATGTAAGAACAGTTCGCAGTCAGGGTCATATTGCAAACACGGGATTCACTCAAGGTACGATCCGTTAATTACGAGTTTTGTGATTTTACTGACAAAGTAATAGATCAGTACGTAGAGAGCCAACTTATGCTTGTTAGTCACGATCGTCTGGCACAACATTGGATTGGGTTTGGCCATGTGAGCTACTTTCAAAGAGTGGATATTGATGAGTTTCTGAAAATATGAGGTGGCTAGGCCAAGTGAGTTGATCTAAGGGGAGAAAGGCCACAATAAGAGTTTTTGACTTCTTCACGACGACATGCTAAATTTATAATAAATATTTAATGGCTGCAATGCAGAAAGTCTATGAGGGTGGCGTGTATTCAAGTTGACGTTATATTCATCTTCAGTAAATCATCTCAATCGCCCCTTTCCCGTCTCTTGGCCTCCGCCCTCTGCTGTCTAATAGCCGTACTACTAATCTTGGTAGCAAAATCATCTGTCTTGCTGACCTCTCCCTCGCCAACCTCGTCAGCATCCAGCACGTCAATCTCAAACACCTCAAGTGGCTTCCAACCCTTATCCGCCCTACGATCATTGATCGCCTTGCCGCCACCGCGTGTCTCGCCAGAAACCACAATCACGTCTGCATCCTCCTCGTGGATCGGTGGCCCAAAAGGATCACGAAGAACGATACATCGCACCTTGACTTTTCCATCGCGAAGAATGGCAACCGTTTCCTCGGACGTGGACTGCACAGGTGGTGATGTGGCAGTCGTATCATACTCCAGCAGCGTTGAGAGGAATGAGAGAACATTTTTGGTACGCTGATCCCAGCTTTGTAGTTCCTCTACATATTTCTTCTTGGCCAGGAGTTCATCGCTGGAGATGCCCACAACAAGCGTGCATGTTTTATCGGAGTCCTTTGATGGGATGTTGAGAAGAAGAGCACTTGTATGAAGGAGGAGCTTGTGACCTGGATGAAGATGATCAAAAGTTCCTCCCAAACAAACAGTGTTGAATCCTCGTTGTCGCTCGTTTGAGGGCAGTCCTTGGTCCACGGTCATGCTAATCCCACCTTCAACAGCCACAAGTTGACTCTGTGTAAAAGTATGTTTCTTTTCCGCGAGCTTGAGAAACAACGATTGTAATTCGTACCCTTCTTCACAACTGGGATGATATACTGTCTCCCAGGGTCTCACTTTTGTCGCAAACGCAGCCAAGTCTAATACGGGCGTACAATTCGCCTCATACCCTCCGTTAAAGTCAGGCTCATATCGTCGTCCCTTCTCATGGTCGATGAGTACGACTCGAACATCCACGCTTCCTTTTCCAGCGCCAATGTCGACAGGAATTTCCTCCTTGGCGCAGATGACGGATGTGAGAGTGTAAAGACCTGCAAGAAGGGATTGAGCGGTTGACCACGTAATCGTCTTTGTGTTGGCTGACGGGCCAGTAAGCAGCGGGAGGGCAAGACCGATTATGAGAGTTTGAGGGGTGGAAGCTTGTTTGAGTTTAAGAAGGACAGATGTTAGAGGGGCGTGATAGGCGGCGGAGAGAGTTGACGGCGATGGCGGACGTGGGGGAGAGGGAAGTAGAAGAAGTGATGGGGCCATGATGAAGCTCGATGTGACGTGGTGATGCGTAAGGCAGATAGCTCTATCGGTGTAAATTTTGTTTCAACGATGTTTGAACAGGTCGTGCAGGGATAAACTTATGTATATCGTGAGAGTAGAATGTCCTGATGTTGACTTGGTGGTGATGCACGCCTGAGGTACCCCGCTATTCCGATTACGTCTATTTGCATGTATCAACAACCTACGAAAAAGGAACAAAGTAATATTACAAACGATTTGCGTTCCTTCCGAAGCGGGAAATGTATCAAGCTTTACATATTTCTCACTCATGTTCTTGTCTCAGGCTACCAGCTATCAAAATCCACGAGTATAAAGCAGTACGTAAACGCCTACCCTAGGGCTGACCAGTAAGATATGAGGGAGCCAAATATTGATGCCTATATTCCTAAGGGTATCACGGAACAATCCAAGGCATCAGGCCAATCGAATCTTAATTTCCAACCACACTTGTTCGAGCTCGTACGCTGCATGAGGTTTTTGACATCCTGTATCAATACTCCCCGACTACATTTGTTCACCCAGCAGCCTTTCCCTAAAATACTGGGCTCATGTGGGCTCAAGGCCCGGCGCTGCTGTCGTATGGCTCGACTTTTTGGGTTGCTTTTGTGTCTTTTCCTTCTGTTTTTGTAACTGTTTACTTGGACTTGGCCTTCTCAGCCTGTGCCTGCTCGTAGATCCAGTCGTTAAGACCCGCACGGTTACTAGCCTCCAAGTTAGCTTCCAAAACCCAAACCTAGCATCAATTTGTCTTACCGGGCAATCTCCAAAGCGTAAAACTGCATGCGAGGCACAAAGATGGTAGTGTCCTCCTCGTACTCAACCTTGGCGCTGTCGCGCACCATGGTACCGAAGTTGTAGTCATCCACCTTCTTCTCGTACTTCATCATGAAATCGCGCCATCGATCCTTGCCGGACTTGCTCTTCATCTCGTTCTCATCGACCTTAGCGGCGGGGTCGAACTCGGGGAAGGCCTCCTTTAGGTGCTCCATGATCTCGTCATCGATCTTGGTCAGGCGCAGAGAAGAACCCTTGACGCGCTCGAGGATGGACCAGTATGTCTGCATGTGCTGGACGACCTTGACGGCGAATTGCTTCTCGATCTGTGGAACTGTAGGTTAGCTGCTGCTGGGGTTGTTTCAGATCGTCGCGGGGTCGGGAACGTACGTCTTCGTTGTTCTGGGCATTCTCGGCGTCGAAGTTCTTGGGCACAGGGGCGCCAGCCATGTTATCAAGGGGATCCATGTTGGGTGGTATGTGGGTGGTATATTCGTAAGGAAGGAAATTTGCTGGTGTTTGTGTTTAGAAGTTGATTTCGAGGTTATCGTTGGGCAAAAACCTTGAACGTGGGGCAATGATGATGGAGGGGCAGCCACAAAAAGATTATCGGGCGATGATATCAGCGCATAGTGCTTGCGCATGTTAGCACTGTCCGTATGCACGTTGTGTCTAGTGTCTGCTGGAACATGGTAGACCGCTTTGTAATTTAGACTTACTTTTACCAATATCTAGTACGATTGATCTCTAGCTTGGCATTATTCTTTAAGTAGTGGATGCAGGATTTACTTGATCGTTCATAACTTTCATCAGACCAGTCATCTTATACATCACTGTTGTGTGTAGTTTGGTTCCAAGAAGTAGCGTATACACAGAGTAGCAGGCTCACTATAGAAGTCAAGCAGAAGATGAACCAGATGAACAATTGATAGGCATACTCGACATGGCTCATCTCATGTGAGTAAACGTTGAGCGCCTTGAGAGATGGTTAAAAATGGGACCCTCGAAGGAGAAATTGAACAGAAGAAAGCCGATTTATCTTGCCTGGAATGATGTTTTGCTAGACGCTTGCGAGGACAAACATGACCTCCATAGGTGGGAGAAATCCTCCTCAATGCTATAGAAGTCCCCAAGTAAGAGTGATTGGTGCGAGCAGTTTAAGCAGGTGCGAGTCAATTGAGCTTGAGGAAGGACGACGAGAGAAGTACGGATGCATTGGCATGCTGCATCACTTCTCATGATACACCTTGTAGTCATCCAAAACTGATTCGTCGATGCAATCAAGAGAGATTCTCGGACGACCCAATCCTTCGATCAAGAACCTTCGTCTCGCGAGCCAGCCAAAGGCGGCGTCTTCTCTAGGTGGGCACGATATTGGCAGTGGCAACATCATCACCAACATCAACGGCCCGTCGGCCATGTTGAACCACCCGAAATAGAAGGCTACCGAATAAATATAAAGAAAATCCGGAGTGTCACTCTTCTCCGCATCACTTCTCTGCGGGGCTGCAGTCGAACAATATCAAGAAGAACAATACCAAGCACCCTTGCCTCAGCCTCGTCTGTGCACCACCGCCAATTCTCAGCCTTTGATATTGTTCTTTGTCGCCAAACGCCTTTTGGTATTCCTCGAATCGCCATGTCGCCTCCTCAGCATCTTGGAAGGTTTATCATGCTCTTTGATCCCAATCCAATATGACAACACTCGAATCTGTGTTACTGCAACAGCACTCGAAATGGAACAAGACGTTAAATCATCGTGGAAACAACTCTTCCTCTTTACAAGAAAATCACACACGGGCGCCCTTATAGCTGCATTACTAGCAGCCGGCTTCACAGCGGGCTTCAAAACTGTCCTATCGGTCATCCTTGGAAAGATCTTCGATATCATCGCAGGTTTTGGGAATGGCTCGCTTGACGGGGACCAGGCTCTTTCGCAGATTTCCGACTGGGCACTGGTCCTTCTTGGTCTGGGACTTGGCAACTGGATCGCAAGTACAGCATTTCTTGCGCTCTGGGTGATCTACGGCGAGTTGCAAGCATGCAGTGTCAGGCATGATATCTTCACGAGTCTGCTTTCCAAAGATATGGCCTGGTTCGACTCTCAACCGGAAGGCATCTCCAGTCTTCTTGTCAGGATCCAGACGTACGTTCCCGTCTCATTTCCAAGCTATCACTGACTTTTCATCAGACAAACTCGAGAACTTCAACTCGCCTCTTCTCAAGTCCTGGGTCTTCTTGTTGGCGACATCATCACCTCCTTTGCCTCCCTGGGCATCGCCCTTTACTACTCCTGGAAACTCACTCTCGTTCTTTTGGCGACCCTCCCAATCTCAGCAATCGTTCTATCCCTAGCTACTAGGCGCCTGGAGCCCGCGATCCAAGCTCAAAAGCGCGAGCTGGCTGTAGCTTCAAAGTTCGCAGTTGCTTCAATCACAGCCATCGATCTTGTCAAGGTCTTCAACGGGTATGACCAGGAGGTCTGGCAGTACTATCCAGCAGCCAAAGCATCAGCGAAGCAGTATCTGATACAGGCGCAATGTAACGCCCTCCAGATGGGCTACGTTGCTTTCTGGGTGGTGGCCATGTTTGTTGTAGGGTTTTGGTATGGCGTCGTCCTTGTCAACAATGATGGTCTCCCAGCAGGTAGCGTCCTGACGACTTTCTACGCTACACTGGCGGCTTTCCAAGGTATCGAGGCTTTGATGCCACAATGGCTTGTCCTTGCCAAAGGAATGTCGGCTGGTAGCTTTCTCTCTAGTATCACCCACAACATGAAAACTGGTGGATTGTTCAAGCCGATGATTGGCGCCTCCAGACCTCAATTCTGCAGCGGCGATATCGAATTGAAGGGTGTAAGTTTTGTCTCCGTTAGCCAAAAAGGTCGAATGCTAATTTCTTCAGGTGAGCTTTGCATATCCCTCAAATCCGGCGCAAAAAGTACTTCAAGAGTCGAGCTTCTTCTTCCCCTCTGGCGAAATAACCTTTATTGTCGGACGGAGTGGCTCTGGGAAAAGCACACTAGGCAATCTCATTGTCGGCTTCTACGAACCACTGGGAGGGCAAATCACTGTCGACAATAAACCTTTGCGAACACTTGACAAGCAATGGGTCCGTGAGAACATCACTCTTATCCAACAGTCCAGCGTTTTGTTCAACGAGAGCTTCTTTAAGAACGTAGCATTCGGCCACCGCGACCCCGACAGGGCAACTCGGTCTGAGGTGATGGGCGCTTGCGACACGGCATTACTTCAGTCAACCCTTGCAGCCCTTCCAGAAGGCCTCGATACCAACGTTGGAGCTGACGGGTACAACCTCAGCGGCGGACAGAAGCAGAGACTAGCACTTGCTAGAGCTCGACTTCGAGATCCGCCGGTGCTTATACTTGACGAGATCACCAGTGGCCTTGACCAGGTCAGCAAGACGCTCATCATGGATGCAATCCGCGCATGGCGACAGGGAAAGACGACCATCATCATAACCCACGACGTTACTCAAATCGAAGCTAGTGATTTTGTCTATGTAATGGACAATGCATCTCTTGTGCAAGAAGGCTTCAGGAAAGATTTGGACAAGCAAATTGGCAAAACCTTTGATACTCTAGCATCTAACATGCCATCGGATACATCAGATAATCAAATCGAGATCACCATCAACTCACCGACCTCCCCTCTTTCACCTCTCTCTCCTCTATTCCCTCCTCCGGGTAGGGCGTCACGCCTTTCGCAGCGTTTTGTCGGAGAACTGGAAAACTTCAGCCCGGCCTCAGCAAGTACTTCGAAACGTATGACCCTGGGCGCAAACACAGCTGCCGCCTTTCGCATCCGGACAGCCCGCGCTTGGGACATGGAAACCTTTACTGAGGTTGATCGACCAAGTTCAGCTGCCGTCAGCATTCCGATGACTATTTTCGATGACGAGAAGCATAATACTACACCCAGAAGGCGAAGCAGTTTGGATGGCTTTGAGACTTCATGTACATTACGGCCACTGGATAAACCCGAATACCTATTTGGCGGTGCAGAGCGACCCAGGAGTATTGCGAGACTTCGGCAGGCAAAACAAGAAGATAAACCTCATTCCGAGAGGGTGGGCGACATAGATAGCGAGGCTAAGATTCTCTCTGCACCGATGCCTTTGGCTGCAATATTGAAGACTGTTTGGCCAGCTATCGGACGAGGACATCGGTTTCTTCTTATTCTGGGAGTGTTGACCTGCTTGATCGGAGCAGGCTCTATACCCGCATTTGCATATTGCTTTGCGCAACTGCTGGGCGCCATGTGGTCTCAGAGTGACAAGCTGGAGGAGGGCAAGAGATGGGCAATCTTCCTCATCATCATTGCTGTTGTGGATGGAGTGTGTACTGGCGGCGGCCGCTATCTCCTTGAGATGGTAGGGCAAGCCTGGATCAACACCATCCGTGTGGAAGCTCTGAAAAGAATCCTCCGACAACCGAGGCCATGGTTTGACCGATCGCGCAACTCGCCAGGTCGCATCAACGAATGTCTTGATCGAAATGCCGAGGAGATGCGCAATATCGTCGGCAGATTCTTGCCCATCATCATCACAGTCACGGTCATGATTATCACCGCTGTTATCTGGGCATTGATCATATCTTGGAAGCTTACGCTTGTCACCCTTGCGCCATTGCCTGTGGTTATGGGCGCAGTCAAAGGCTACACCATTATCAGTGGGAAATGGGAGGCGCGTTGCAACAAGGGGGCTGAGAATTCGAGCGCTGCCTTGACCGAGATATTTCTCAACATCCGAGTTGTTCGGGCACTTACTCTGGAGAGATACATGGGTACTAAATATCTCAAAGCCGTAGCGCATACACTGAACCTCGGCAAGAAGAGGGCAGGACATACGAGCACGCTGTTTGGACTGTATCAATCAGTCAACTATCCTCTCACAGCACTTGTGTTCTATTACGGAACTGTGCTTCTGGCATCAGAGAGAGAAACCACAGCGACAGCAGTCGTGGCGGTTGTGAATCTTCTGCTGTTTAGCATGGGTACAGCGACCAGTATTCTTAGCACGATACCGCAAGTTACTATGGCCCAGTCTACGGCAGCGCAGATGTTGGCATATGTCAGTATGCCTTTGACGCCAAAAACCGAGGGTTGTGGGAAACAGAAGCCAAAGACACCGCTACCAGTGCGGCTTGACAATCTCGAGTTCTCGTATAAGGCACGCTCGAAACGGTCAGTGCTGCGAGGTGTCTCGTTTGAGGTGGATGCTGGGGACTTTCTAGCCATTGTCGGGCAATCTGGTTGCGGCAAGTCGACAATCATCTCGCTGATACTGGGCCTCTATAACCCTTCCCAAGCCGCAATATTCAGCAGAGAGGCACCGCTGAGCTTTGCTGGCGTTTCCCATGCCTACGTTGACATTGAACATCTCCGTTCAATGATGGCCTATGTACCACAGACTCCATTCCTCTTTCCAGCTACCATCGCAGAGAACATCACCTACGGCCTGAGCGAACTCTCGCCACATCGTCAATTCTCCGATGTTATGGCCGCCGCAAAAGCAGCCGGCCTTCATGAGTTCATCGCATCTCTACCTGACGGATATAACACTCGTGTAGGTGAAGGAGGCCAAGCCCTTTCAGGTGGTCAGGCGCAGCGTCTCAGTATCGCGCGTGCACTTGTCCGAAAGCCACGGCTCCTCGTGCTGGACGAGCCTACCAGCGCGTTGGATACGGAGAGCGCAGAGATGATTCGCCACGCTTTGCAGAGAATTGCAAGGAAGTTAAAACAAGACGTGGCGATTGTGGTGGTGACACACAGCAAAGAAATGATGGCAATTGCAGATCGGATTGTTGTGCTTGATGATGGTATCAAGGTTGAGGAGGGGACGTACCATGACTTACTGCAAGCGAGAGGAGCGTTCTGGCAAGTCATTGGCGAAGGAGGTTGGGACAAGAGCAAGGACAAGAGCAAGGACAAGAGCAAGGACAAGAGCAAGGACTACGAGTGAGATCTAATGCTTCTAGCGGTGGTTTTGTATATTCTGATGTATATAATTATAATTCTCCATCCTGTTACTGTACGTAATGTGCTGCTGGTGGAGTTGAGACCCATCTCCCCAGGAAATCTAAATATGGGACCGTTGAGCCTAAGATGCTGATTGGGAGTCTGCCCTGATTACTAATTGATTGATTCGCAACAAGGGTCACGAGGCCTAAAGTGCAATCCCAAAACAAGCTGAAGATTCAACGTTGTTCGTATTTCATCCACTCACCACTTTGGAAACTGGAACTGATAGTAACCATTCACGTATTAACGCATTTTCTACATATTCCTTTATTGCAGCCAAGTCTTTTATTTATCTTGCAGGCAAGAGCTAGACTGTTGGCCAATCATTGTTGTTTGCAACGCATTACCTCGGTAGCTTTGCATTAACTCCGCCACTTCTCTCATCTTCATATTCACCTTGATACTATACTCAAACTTACTTTTCATATCCACTTACACAACCTCCTTTCCTCATGACCACACAATCGCCGCCTCCTAAGCGCCGTGCTCGCTTATCCTCCAGCACACAGGATAACGACGATGCAGCACTCAAGGTACATACCGCCCTCCGCTAATTCTTCAGTCCCTTGCTTACACACCCCAGGCTCGTCGCGAGCGCAACCGCGAAGCTCAGAACATCTTCCGCCGCCGTCGCCAAGCCGCTGAAGCAGCACAGGCCCAGCGTGTCCGTCGTCTGGAGCAGGTCATTGAGGAGATGAGCTCCGTCTTTATGACCTTTGTTGATGAGATGCTCACCACTGAAGCCGTTGTTATTGGGCAGCCGAAGCTCGTGGTGAGCTTGAGGCGTAGCATGGAGAGGATCTTGGAGCTGGCGAACGAGGTTGTTGGGCCCGAGGAGGATCTGGTTATGCTTCCCAGGTCGAATTCTCCTGGCGACGAGAGGACAGCGGTGGGCGGATCGGGATCGCCTGAGAGTGAGCGGAGTGAAACGACGTCGGATTCTTCGGGTTCCTTGGCTGTTTCGGTGAGAAGAGTTCAGCCAGCGCCAAAACCATCTACTTCACAATTCGTTGCTTCTCTAGCGACACCGATGGCAACGCCAGTGTCACACTTCTCAAGTCCCCATCATTTCCAACAACCACCCATGGCGAAATCTTACTCAATTCCGGTCTCCCTCTCTCCTCAAATCTTTGGCAACGGTTGGCTCGGTACAACGCCCGCTTCAGCAGATATGACAACTTCCTCGTACTCGTCTACACCTCCACCGGCCCAGTCAGCTTTCTCATTCCGTCTCGCAAGCACAGCTCTAACAGTAGCGTGCCATCTATTGGTGAAATCACCTGCTCCGTCATCCATGAGCGCCCCCGAATCACGTCTTTTCTGCAACACCCTCAACGGCCGCGCAAAAGATGAAATGCTCACTCGTTTGCGCTGGCTTATCGGTCCTGGAAAACATGAGATGCATCGCGTGATTGATCTCCCATACGGACGATACGGTCACCACGTGTATGCTCAAGGAGAGCTCAATCCCGCGTCAACAGAAGACATGGAATGGCCGTGGCCCACGCGACCTGCTGGCTCACGCATCGACCACTTCTCGCGATTCCTCAGCATCGTCGGAGTTGAGAAACAACTCCTTGCACTAGGTGCCCGGGTTGTCGATACCGAAACGCTCGAACTCAACCTTAATAGCTCGCCCATGCCGAACGTTGCAGATGCTGTACCGAAGCAGCCTGAAAGCTGGAGTTTTGTCAACTGCTTCTCATTTCCGACCCAGCCGAAGAGCAGTCCCGTGACGGTGCGCCTGAGTATATCTAAGCTTATAACATCTCTTGCCACGCGATCTGTTTGTTTAATGAGAGGGCCAGGAATTCCTAGGGCTGAGATTGGAAGCGCTATTGAGGAAGCCATTATCAAAGCAGGATGAGTAGACGAAAGTAGTCACGCAAAAGTCAGGTAATCACTCAGGAATTGGATATAACTGGGAAGAAATTTGAGTTGAGCCTTGTGCGCAAGCTGCGGGATTGAAGCGTTGTTATTGTGGTCTAAGTGACCTATATATTGGTATCTTGGATCCCTCGATCTGTCATAAAGTCGTAATCTGTCATTTACAAAACCGGTCTTGTCGCATGTATGCTATGTGCCCTTCTCTTATCTAGATCGTTGTATAATGCATATCAAAACAGTCATTATCGTCTTTTGGATCTTAACAGTCCCTCCCAAGTAATGTGGTGTCTCCATGAGCTCTTCTGCTCTTGTCGTTGGTGTGCCGGTCTCGCCCTGTCTCGTGGGTTTTGCCTTCTCCTGGAACGAGGCTGTCGGTTCGTGTCCAAGGCGACGAATCGCATGAACTCAGCATCTTGACTTGGCGGTAACGTGTTGTTTTTGTCAACTCCAAGTCTCAGAACCGGATCGTCTTTAAGTGTTTTTGGATGAATCTCCAAAATGTCGCCCTCATGTTCTTTGCCCAGTTTTGCCGCTTCCACCAGTCCGTACAAGTCAATCTCGCGCTTTTCTTTCTCTCCATCTTTCTTTAATCGTCCTTGATCGGACCGCGCCATCGCTTCTCTTTGTTCTTGTGTGATTGGAGTCTCATCTTCTTGAGGTTCCACCGTTAGGTGCATCATGTGAAGAATGTTCTCTACAGGGCCCATCTCCTGCTCTTGCTGCTGTTGTTCCTTGTCATCGGCCTTCTTACGCTGAAAGCAGCTAAAAAGTCTGGCCATTGATGCACGAAGAGGCTGCCATATGGCTTGCCAGCAATTACAAGTGAAGTTGAAAAGACGCTGAACCAGGCTATCTGGAATATGTCGAATCAATGCACCCAGAGGGATAGACATGATGCCGAAGAGTAAGCTCCAGCCCCACTGGGCACCTGTCAAGGGAGATGTGTCGAACGCTTCACCTCCTTTGATAACGATGACGAATTGGCCGACGACCGTGATGAGCTGAACGCCGATGAACCAAGGATTCCGAAGGATTCCTTGGTACCAAATATCCAGCTTATTATCGACCCGGCGACAATTGTGCTGATTGAAGAATTGCATCCACACGTAAATATTCAGCACCAAGGTCTGGAGCTTTTCGATCTCAAACTCGGTGTCGGGGTTGAATAGGTCCCAGCCAGCGTAATGAACAACAAAGACAACGATCAATTGATAGATAGCTTGGCAAATGATCATCTTCCACATGGTGATAGAAATGATCGGGGCGTTGCGAGGCTCGGGCTTTCGCTTCAAGAAATCGGGTGATGGATGATCAGTAGCATAGCCAAGCGAAGCAAAGATATCCATGATCAGATTGATCCACAGCAGTTGGACTACAGTGAAGATGGCATCACCGACAAGCTCCGAAACGACCGTGATGATACCGGCAGTGATGTTGATAGTGAATTGAAACTGTCACGCTGTTAGTATTGCGGCCTCAGCTAGCGCAGAAGACTTACCTGACAGAACTTCTTAACCGAATCGTTGACTGTTCGGCCCCAGGCCAAGGCTTTGACAATGGAGGCGAAGTTGTCGTCAAGAAGGATGATGGATGCAGCTTCTTTGGCAACTTCGGTGCCCTGTATGCCCATGGCAAACCCGACATCCGCGGCTTTGAGTGCAAGACCATCATTTGTGCCGTCACCTGTCACCGCCACTGTTTCGTTCATCCTCTTGAGATGAGTGACAAGGAGCAGTTTATCCTCCGGACTGGACCTAGCCAAGACTTGCAGTCGTGGGATGACAGCATCGAGTTGCTCCGGAGTCAAATCTCTGAAGGTCGGCCCGTCCATAGCGATGCCACCAGCTGTGTAAATACCACACTCCACCGCAATCGCCTTGGCTGTTAAGAAGTTATCGCCCGTAACCATACGTACAAACACACCAGCATTTTGGCATTGACGGACTGAATCCGCAACTTCCGGACGCAACGGGTCACGAATACCGAAGGTGCCGATAAAGCTCAAGCCTGAGGCCAGCCATTCCAGGTTGATATTATCAGGGTCATCATCTGGCCCGTCGAAAGTTTCCTGCTCGCTGAAATCTCGGTACGCAATCGCGACGGGTCGTAGCATTCTGTTGGCGTAACCTTCGATTGTGGTGTGATAGCTTACACGATCGGTTTCTGAAAGACGTACAATAGGTGTTCGAAAGGTTGGATCCGAGATAACGAAAGCGCAATACTCAAACACAACTTCTGCAGCCCCCTTTACCAAAAGTCGGTATCGATTATCATGAATTTTGACCAGAACAGCCATCCACTTCCGAGAGGAGTCAAAGGGAAGAATGGCGACAATGGGAGAATTTGCTCTCTCTTCCGCCAAGTTACCCATACCCAAATGCTGACGACTAAAATGTAGCAAAGCAGTCTCAGTGCTTGATCCCACGAAAGAAGCGGACGCCGAGTCATCGGTTTCGAAAGCTGTGGAGTTTAGTGCGATGCTATCCGTGATTAGTCGTCGAGCTTCTGGCGAAAGTGACTTTGTAAGATCGGCTGAGCTATCACACTTGATAGTTGAGGCTCGTGACAATGTCGAGTCTGGATCCGGAGTAACAAAATCAGTGTCATCAAAGTAAGATTCTAGTCCAATACGCCCGGCCACCACTGTCATCTTGTTCTGAGTGAGAGTGCCTGTCTTGTCAGAGCAGACAGTTGTTGCGTTTCCCATAATCTCGCACGAACGAATGAGTCGCACCAGATTGTTATCTCGAAGCATGCGTTTTGCAGCAAATGCCAGAGCGATGGTCACGTTAAGCGCCAATCCTTCCGGTACAGCAATGACAACAACCGTAACCGCCAGGATCAGAATATATAGAAAGTCTTCGGCCTTTTGGGACGGTCCACCGGTGATGGTGTTGACAATGACCATGAAACGTATAAAGAGAACAAGGAAGAAGATAGAGCCAGCAACAGCACCAATAATAATTAACTGCTTTCCTAGACGACCGAGCTTCGCCTGGAGTGGTGTTTCCTCAACCTCATCTCTCAATGACATCAAGATACGGCCGTAGGTTGAGTTAACACCAACGGCAGTGACTAGGTAGTAGCCAACTCCGCGTGCGACAGTTGTTCCGCTCAAGATAAAAGGATCGACTCGGGATGTGATTGAGTGAGTCGGCTTTGGAACAGATTTATGCACAAGATCGACCTCTCCGGAAATTGAAGATTCGTTCATCTGCAGACTGGATGCCTGTACGAGAACACCGTCCACAGCAACAACATCGCCGGCTTCGAGATGTAAGATATCGCCAACAACAACATCGCAGACTGAGATGCGCTGCAATTTACCCGAACGAACTACCGTCAAGTCTCTCTGCTGCTTGCGCTCATTGACCTTTTTAAACTTGTAGTTCTTTTGCCAGTCGGTAGCGGCGCTAGCTATGATGATGACGAGAATCGCAACAACAACGGTGACACCGTCCACCCACTCAACACGCGATGCACCCTCTGGCTGGTCCACAGACTGGTAGATGCCAATAGCAAGTGAGATGGTAGCAGAAATGGTCAAGAGTATGATGAGCTTGTCGTTGAACGCTATCCATAATAGTCTGAGGAAAGACTTCTGCGCTATTTGAGGGAGGCGGTTATCTCCAAACACTCGTTTCCGATCGGCAAAGCGGCTGTCGTGGTGCTCGAACAGGCCATTGTGAAGAAGCGGCGGCGATGGAGGAGGAGAAGCAGCAGAAAGCACCGGTGGTCGTTCAAGATTGCCGGAAGCTACAGCTTCTTCCAACGTCACAGTGCCATCGAGCGTTGTCTCGTCGACTCCAAGTCCGGCCGAAATATCGGTGCGTAAACCTGCGGCTAAACCCAGCAAACCTCCAAACGCGCGGAGAGCAGACAGGCTCTTGGCAGTCAGAAGTTTATGCAATTGTGTCGGAGTAAAGGCGAAATTGTTCCCCTGAACAGGGTCGTCGTCGCGCAGGTCGAAGGAAGGCCCGTCATCGTTTGGGCCTTGGGATATCATCACGTTGTCCATCGTGGGCTGGAGAGTACTGGACTCGGAATTGGAGTTAGGCCCTTCGATGGAGCCGCCATAGCGTGGACGGGAGGCAGGTGTAATATCGTCCATCAATTTAATTATGTGAGGGAATACTGCCAGCGAAGCAACCGCAAGTCCATACGGCACGGAGTCGCAGTAGAACGGTCGATAGAGGACGAGAGAGAAAGAAAGACAAGAAGAAATTCAGTGAGTCGGAGACGGAGACGGAGATGGGAACGTTTTGGAACGGGGCCGTTGAAGAGACAGTCACTACGTTAGTCTGCCTCGAATGAGTTAGATCCAGTGAAAGGAGCAGTTAGATAAAGAACCTTAAAGAGAAACTCGTCATACCCTGGCGACCAGTCTCCACCGGGAAATGACCTGAAATTTGGGACAGCCACTGGTGAGTGGTGCTTGGCGGTCAATCTTTATCCTGTCCGCCTGGAGGACTTGGCGCTGCGTCCAGTAACAATCGCTGAAGACACGTCGCTAACCCACCGTAAGTGATCCGCCTTACAGAAGGAAGCGGCAAGATGCGGGTCGGCTGATACAGTATCATCACTGCCCGTCGCCCCGGAAAGGCCGAGGCTCAGAAGGGGTTTGGCGATCCTGAATATGCTTGGTATCAGTGCTATCGCGTCTTGGCGGTTGTCTTGGCTGCTACGTTGTGGGTGTGCCGATCGAGATAGAAGCTTTGATCAACGGACGCGTCGTCATCATCATGGCCGCCTCAGATATTTTGTACTCAGTGTAATATAGATTTGTTGTTGTGTCAATCTTGATGTGTCGTTGATTTAAGAGCCCAAAAAAATGAGGGTAGGTTTCATCTGGTTCACGACCAGGTAAGGTTAATCCGTAGCCCAGGCTTGTTGCACTCTCCACTTTGGCCTACAGTTGAGGGGAAATAGGCAGCCACTTTGTGGAAGTAACACCACGCCCAGAATTTACGCTTTCTGAGGCCAACACCTGGGCCAACACCTGGGCCAACACCTGGGCCAACACCTGGGCCAACACCTGGGTCAACACTTGTTTTCTGCCAAGATTTTGGGCGAGAAGGATCAACGAAGTCAGAAGATGCAAGTCTCATACCCTTTTTACACTTGACAACTCGCTAGGCAGTTGGTGACATGATGAGATGCTTAACCTGGTGTTCTTTCAAGGCAGCCCTGGAAGGATTAGTCCAACGATATCAGTGGCTTCACTTCAAGCTGGAGGTCGCAAAGTAAGAAATCTTCACAGTAGTCCATCAAGCAAGTGCTGAGACTGTGACATAGGTATTAAATGCCACCATATGTTGTCATGAGTTAAATAGACTCCTCGTCTAAATATTAGTTGCATAGACCTAGACTTGGTGGAGACGTTACAAAAGCTTATATCTGCCTTGGCTATAATCTTGATCAACAGCCAATACTTCTGTAATTTCGTTACAGTCGGAAGAGGCACAATGTACAACTTTCCTTTATCAAAAGAGTACAAACTATGCACTACTACGTGCACAAAACACAAAACACAAAACACAAAAGCCAGATCCCAGCTCAATCAGCTTGTGTACTTAGAGGGCTCACGCTCACATCTCACAACCCGTTCATAGTCATGTTAAATCCATTGTTCTCAGGAACACAGTGAGACCAAAATATAGCTCGTGATTGCCGCCCAATACATCTGCGTTACTGTTCTGTACCTCACAGCACGATGCATTTTAAGGGTCAAGACATCACCACGCCTCTATACCCAATATCTTCTACAAGTGCTGCCTCGTCTCGTTTGTCCAATGGATCAAGCCAGGCTCATCCGATCGCTTCGGCGCCCTACCGGCCGAGACATGCATTCCCAGATCGCACTCGGTCATGAATCTTTTCCAGCGTCCAAGTGATACAAGAGCATACCGATTGGACCCATCGACTCTTTCCATGGGCGGAACATTTGCACGACCTTGGGTTCAATCATTGTTCAACAGACTTCCATATCAAGAGTGTTTGCCTCGAGTGACACAAGCCAAAAAGAATATTCAGTGGTAAATCGACCGAAATGGCAGAGACATGCCATGCCCGATTCTATCGCCCACGAGGTTGACAAATATTAAGCTTGAATCAGAGACATGGCGCCGTCTTTCGCTTCCACCTCCAAACATTGAGCACATGGTGTCTTGTTTCGTTTCATTCCTCAACGAATCCTTTTCTGCTTCTCTTTGCGTGTCTCTCTCTCTCTCCTCCTCACTGCCTCATCCTACAGCCAAATACAATTCCCTATCGAACATGATGCTCCAAACAAACAGCTCTCCTGTATCAAGATCCCGTCGCTGTCCTCCACTTGTTTCCGATTAATGGACATGCCTCGAAATGACTCGCTGCCGTCGTTTGCCCCAAAAGGGCGACATCCGATGTTCGATACCCGTGAAATCCCCGGTCTGACCTCGTCTACATCTGGGCCTCTATCTATTGTTGTTCAACCAGACAAGACATTGCAGCCCAAATGGCTACCATTGATAGAACATTGTCTGTGAAACAGATTGGCGTTGAGGGTCTGGAACTTGTTATTGTGCCCTTGGTCTTGGTTAATCAGTGGATGAGGACTCAGAGATAAAGATGTACGAGCTCCCATTTCCTCTCGAGTATTCTCACAGAATAGCTCAGTATGATACTGCCCGTCATGAAATTTCCAAGATTCCTTCTCGTTGTGATTCTCCAGGCCGGCCTCCTTCCTTTCGTGCTGGCCTTGCCACGTCAATCCAACCACGGAGATGACGAAGTCTTTGCACCAAAAGTAATGATCATATCAATGGTATATCTCCACCTCGCTTTCACTGTGATCTCTCTAACACCATTCGTCAGTGGTCCCCAGAAGCTGATATCTGGCATGACAACCTCCCCACCTCGAATCTGGGAAACCTCTCTTCCAAGGTTGTTCACTCTCCAGGATTCTCTATGCTGTTCCCTTGTGCATCATGCACTGAGAAAGGCGACATCTGCCAGCTCACCATCGGCGAGGGAGAGATCAACTCAGCTGCGACTCTCATGGCTCTCGTCCTCTCCCCGAAATTTGACCTTCGTAAGACGTACTTCCTCATTGCTGGTATAGCCGGTGTCAATCCCAAGTATGGCACTTTGGGTACCGTGGCCCTTGCTCGCTATGCGGTCCAGGTTGCTCTACAATACGAGATCGATTCGCGGTCACTCCCTCCCGACTGGTCAACGGGTTACATCTCGTATGGACGTGAACAACCACACGAATACCCTTTCATCACCTATGGCACTGAAGTATTTGAGCTAAACGCCCAGCTTCAAGAGACTGCATACAATCTGGCTTCTAAAGCTGAGTTGGCAGACGCCGATGAACCTAAGCAATACCGTGCACTATACGGCCGCATGGGCGAGTCCTACAAAAGTGCTTCTCAGCCCCCGTCCGTCGTCAAGTGCGACACCGCTACGAGTGATGTATACTACTCAGGTGGCAGACTCTCGGAGTCTTTCGAGAATACAACACGGGTGTGGACGAATGGTACTGGGGTCTACTGCATGAGTGCACAGGAGGATAACGCTGTATTGGAGGTCCTGGTTCGGGCAGCCATTGAGAAGCTTTGTGACTTCAAAAGAGTCATGATTATGAGAACAGGTACAGACCCCTCCATCTTAACCTCATACTCGTATCTTACTAACTCTCCAAGGCTCCAACTTTGACCGCGGTCCTCTCGGCCGCAGCGACCTAGAGCATTTGACCGCCCAACAGAACGGCTTCTTCATCGCCATTGCCAACATCTACAACGCCGGCATAGAAATTGTCAAAGGCATAGTTGAAGGCTGGGAAGACACTTTTGAAAGTGGAATCGAAGCGGAAAACTATGTGGGAGATATCTTTGGCAGTCTTGGTGGTGAGCCTGACTTCGGGTTTGGTAGTTTGACTCGTGGAGCACGTATTCCGGCAGGTTGTAGAAAGAGTGACTTGGCGATAAGGGAAATGGATAGACGGAGGGTCTTGACTCAAAAGTCATTGAGGAAGATTTAATTGTGATGTTGAAAAGGTTGAAGGATGACTGGTGGTTGGCATACTGTACTACTTATTGGTGTCTGGTGTGAAGAAGCGTGTGGTGTATTTTGGGTGGTCCGGTTTCCTTTCTACTATACCTAGATGGGTATTTTATATAAACCATGTTCCTGCAACTACACTTTCTTCTGGAAGTTTTAACTCCAACATGCCAGCCATCCCCGTCTTCCTGTATCATTGACACCATGACGCCGTGCCTAGGCTTTTTGTAATGTTCAATCTGCAGCTTGAAAAGGCTTTCCATTTTGCTCCCAGCCCGCCATCGACAGTCTTTTACTAGCATCATCAGTTCACAATATCTAAACATGACCTCGCGCCAATTCACAACTTTCAGCTTACATCACCACGGTCCATCTCCCCATACATCATGATGTCTCACCATGCATAATGTATCCCAGCCTGACGCAACCCAGAGCACTGTGAAGTGAAGGACTAGCAGAGTCAGGCTCATGCCTAGGCCCCAAGCCCGCGGCCCGCCGGCGAAGTAATCCCCATAGCCCTGCCTCAGCACCGGCGAATAGCTTGTGATTCGCGGTAGGCCAAGATCTAGAGCTGCCATGCCAACGAGAGGGATCGCTACGTTGGGTTGAGCCATAAGTGGCCAACAGGGGCGCGTAAGGGTTGTCATCTTAATAGCAAAGAGGCCCAGGCGGGCCACATAGCTTACAAGCTGGGAATACGGACCTGCTAGGTGCATGAACTGGATGATGAACACGGTTACTCTCCGTCTCAGAGCATCGGCTGCGGTTGTGGGTGGTGGCATGAGAAGTGGAGGGCTTTGGGAGTTTCGTCTCTCGTGCATTTCTCCCTGCTCAGATGCATCGCTGACGCTGACGGCCGGGGTCACGAGGGAACTACGACGACTCTCCTGGCTGCGAGTTATAACCATGGATTGTGAACCATGATGTCGCGATAAAGACTGGCGATGTGGATCCAGACGAGAACTTTGACCACTCTTTGAAGGCGAGAGATCTCGAGAAGATGATCTCGCCAGTGCGCCAAGTTCTTCAAACTTGTCGGTTGTTGATGTCTGGTGGCGATGTCGAGGACCTATTCAATAGTAAGAGCAAATTTGACTACCACACGGAAGAGGGAAACTCACCTGCAACAGGGGTGCCTGGAACGGCAGGTGAATCTAGGTTTTGTATGCGAGTCCCGATTCCGAGACTTGGAGTGGGTTCCTGACTGGCGCCGTTCTCAAAACTTAACGACTCGCCTCGCATAGCCTTTAGAACCTCATTGGCGCTAGGTCTTTCGCTCGGATTGAGAGCTAGTAGTCTCTTCAAAAGTTGGTAGAGCTTTGAAGGGAGGTCGGGCCGTTCACGTCGCTCATCCTGGAAACCTTGCCAGTGGGTGATCTCTGCTCGAAGTTCATCCACATCCTCGAGTTCTTCTTGAAGGGCGTTTGCGTTTTGGTAGGGGAGTCTTCCGAAGCACATAAAATACAGAATCATTCCAAGCGAAAACACATCTGACTTTGTTGTAAAATTTGCGTATCGTCCTGATGTTGCATCCATCTTAAGAACTTCCGGGGCGCAATATGAGATGGTTCCAGTGGTGCCTGAAGACTTTCGAACCATGTTCTCGGGCTGGACCTCACCAAAGTCGCTGATTAGACAGATAGTCCTACCACCTTCAGAGTGCAGTAAACAGTTGCTTGGTTTGAGATCGCGGTGGATGTAATTGGCAGCATGGAGATAGGCCACGCCAGAAGTGATGTCCTTGAACAATGAGTAAATCTCATCAAAGGAAAGCTTGCGATTGCCACTCAAAAGATCGAGAGGTGTGTCGAGTTGACCCTTTGACCTGCGACGCATCTGTGCCTTGAGCTCTTCTTTGGTAGTCTCGCGGGGTGCCCCGCCCATGATGTACTGGTGAAGGTCGCCGCCATTACAATATTGTTGAAGGATGAATGCGCAGGCTACGCTGGGGCCAAAACGGGTGAGTCTGACATCCTCTAACCAGACATGTCGATAAGAGACAAGGTTTGGGTGTGAAAGTTTGGCAAGCAGTTCAACTTCAATAAGAACTTTCTCGAGCCATGCATGATCGTCTCCGACAGGAACTCGTTTGCAAGCGAATTGACCCAGAGCGCAGCCATCAATTTCGTGCCTCACAAGCAGCACAACGCCCTTGCCTCCCTTTCCCAAGACCCTTTCTTCGACAAAGAACGTGTCAAAGTAGTGTGGACTGAATGCGTCCCTCCGTATTCTGCTGCCTTCTGATTGTGCGACACCAGGCGTGCTCGAGACGAACTCGGCTTCTTCTGGAGCTGGCGACGACGATGTCTGGTTTGCAGTCGAGCTACGACTACCACCAAGGACGGGAGCAAAGATTCTTCTTACGGGGCTAGGGGGTCCATGGTCGGTCGTCGTATCGGAGTTGGAGTTGACAGCGCGAAGCATGCGAAAGTAATCGGGATCGACATAGCTTTCCTGGCGGGCACCAAATGAGCGATCATAGCTCCGATCGGAGGTGTTTTCGGAACGAGTGAGTGGTTGATGGCATGTCGGACAAGTAGAGATACCTCGAATTTCGAGTCGATGGGATTGAGAATCGCGAACGACGATGGCGTTGTGGTGGCGCCTATGAGTGTGAAGGTAAGTGTTAGCTTAGGTTTGACTGGAGCTGGAGCTTGGATTGCCGGGTACATAAAAGCCAAGTAAGCTAGGATCATGACGTACAGCACAATTTCTCTGCCCTCATGGGGCTGGTATGGAATCAGCGACATTATACGCTTGGAGCAGGAGCATCAGATGCCAAGGCCAGCATCGCGCTCATGTTAGGTATAATGAGCGATGATGGACATTGACGGTTTTGTTTTGTTTGGAGATGATTAGTGGCAATGGAAGGGGGAAGTTTCGCGGGGAAGCTCTATTCAGTGGGAACGGATGTGGCAGTGGTGCTATTGAGGCTGACAAGCTACAGGGTGTCAGAAGATTTGACGATTGAGCTGAAGGGGAGATAAAGAGTAGGTAAAGAGCGCCTAGTTTTGCACCAAACTTGCCTAAATCTTTCTGTCACCTGGTGTTGAGTAGTCATTTCTTATGGTGTCCTGGGGACGACGTACAATGAGGACATGTACACAGAAAACGGCATGAAGCAGTAACACGAATAAGGCAGAAATGACAACAAATATTATCTTTATCTTTTTGTTTCTTTTTTTCCTTTACTCAACTAACCAATTTGAAGAAGATTTTTGGAAATTTCATTGTGAGAAACTGTTCCATTTACACTGTCAAACTATCCCTAGATAATCACTTCGACATGATGACAAAAACATGCATGACGGAAGCTTGTTTACTTGGGGGGGGCCTAAACATTCCGGTGTGAGATGGGAACAAAGAAGTATACCATGCCACTCATCCCGATAACTATGCATGTTGATCTTGCGACATGGGTTGTTTACAATCGAGCCACCAGGGTAACAAGGTCCAGGGTAAGTGTACACGTCTTGTACCACCTCTAAGCCACAACCAGGCATTCTCACTTCTCCACTCCTCAATACACTTACTTTCCTAACCCGCAATCATGGCAGATCTTCGACAAGCGTGTGATCGCTGTCACAGCAAGAAACTGCGATGTACAAAGATTCCAGGGTCTTCGGTCTGTACCCGCTGCGTTAAAGCTGGTGTTACATGTCTCTTTAGTCCTCCGTCTCGATCTCTCCGCCATCCTGACAATGTTGCCTTCAACTGGTCTATGCTCGACTTAGACACAGCGATAGACCCAATTTTGGGGATGCATCAGGTTGAAATGATGACGCCGCCTACTCTTGTTGACGAGACTGTTCTTACTCCATCTTCTCAAGCCCAAGTAACAGAAACATCCAAGTTAACAGACATGATGGCCGCCTTGGACCGTCTCCAGGAAAGTTGGCCCAAATCTGAGAGACAGCACCTCTCAATAAAAGAGCTCAATGAGGATTTACGAGCATCCAAATTTGATCTCGGATCATACCTTGAAGCGCTCTTGCAGCGTGCTCAAGAACTAGTCCACTTATACCCTGAAGTTCTTGAGCGACTTGAACCCGGGGACAGCACCTGTGCTACTCCAGAGTGCATCCATAACTCTCGCCAATATTCAAAGTCAGAGTCTCGACCTCTCATCGACCAGTCTCTGATTAACTTACTGCTGGCTTGTCATATCCGAATATTGGATCTATTCGACCATATTATCTTTCACGGACACATGTGTGCTTCTGCCGTCCCATTCTTGCCCAAAGATCACGAGCCACAACTCGATATACCTGAAATCAAGATTGGGTCATTTGTGGCCCCAAAGATTTCAGCAGCATCCGTGATGATTGCGATGTTCATTGAGCTTCAATCTTCACTCAATACAAAAGTCCAGCAATTGCACGACATAGTATCATCAGCCGTCGGCCATGAATCGAGAGAAGCCAAGATACTTGAACTTCAGTGCGAGTCTCTGAAAGAACGCGCTTCAGAAAATGTGCCGAGTCTCCAGTCACTCAGAGACATTTTCTCAAAGCTTGGGTTAATTGGGTAAAGGGCCGTATCGTGTTTTTACCTATTTCTCGGACGGTCAGACAGAACATAGTCTACACCCCAGATTCATAAGATCATCAGCGAAGAGGCACGCCATTGACTGAGTCGAGGTGACCCGTGTGTCACAAAAAGGGCAGAGTCGCTGTGATCAACACACAGACGTCTTTTGTACCTAGCATGTGACGGCGACCGCCTTTGGTGATCATCGTCTCCTTATGGCAGTATAGCAATGGCTCACATATACCCTCGCTCGTTTCCCATGCGCAAAACAAGCCGCCAAAAGCCTTGATCGATGGGATGAAAAGATAGTGTAATTTCGCCATGGATAAGGCCACAATAAGAGGACTGACTCAGCGTACGACAGGTTACACGGTGCCTAATGTTGGTGCAAAGAGTCCGAGAAAGAGTGGCGTTGGGCATTGAAGCCATCCAAACTTTAGGGTGTCACAGCATGAGATATTCCTACCTCTGACCACAGCTTCTCAAACAAAACCGCGGTTGGCACCTAGAGATAAGACATAAGGATCGAAGACACAACCCTGGCGAGAAACCATACATGGCTGTCACACTGGTCTTTGCCAGCCCCGAGCATTTCTGTTATGCGAAACAAATTAAAAAGCGTCTGCTATTATAGGGATGTCCTTGTGGATGATACATTATTACGAACCTATCTTTTACCACTCAGGTATTCGAAATATTCCAAGAGACAACTCAAAAAACACTAGTATGAACTATAATTGACTAGAGAGTTCCCCAGTTCCCCAGTATTGCCATTCTCCTCCATGTGCCACCTCCGCACAACAACATTCCCACCCCAGACCCACCGGATATGAGCAGGGAATAGCCCGGAAGCCATATCTACGACTCGGCCGAGAGAACCACTCCCACCAAGCGGGTGATCAGTCCGTTCCAAGCACTACCCCCATGCCCAATAAGATTAAAATACTACCCCGGCTAAAAAGGACCCTTTGCGAAAACCGTGGCCGTCTAATTTAGTGTCATGTAGGTTGGCGGAGTTTAAGGCTTGATCCCGAAGGCGAGGTGCCGAAGATGGGAGGGGGAACAAGAGCTTTGGCCGAGGTTCGTTGCATTGGGGGAGATCTACAGAGAGAATCGAGGAATAATTCCGAGTGTGAGTGGTAAGTAGCCCTGGTTAGGTTACATGCTCAATGCGGGAGAGTTATCGTGTCCTGATTTTCCTCTGTTGCCCCAATCTTACTCACCGTCATCTTCTCTCCTGTGAATACAGGCTCAACTCTCTTCTACGCCTATGCATTCAGATCAGAGCAACAGTCAATGATTGGCGTGTTACGGAACCTTGTGGCTTTCTGAAACAATCACTATTGATTCCCATGCTCTTCTGTCATATCGACCTCACGATCCTCCCAATAAACTCTTTCCACAACCAAACAGACTCCACAAGCAATAACCGAACCTGACCTACTTCTATGGCTCCTGTCCACTGAAGTGAACTCACCGAAATCCGGGGAATTAAGGTACATTCTCCACTGCCAGTCTGAAACCTAGCCAAAAGAGTATATCCGAAACCAGTGACTGATAACAACTAGATAGACGATTCATCATCATGAGCAAGGAAGAAGAGTTGGCTCATAGCGAGTCAAGAACCAACGCCCTCAATCGCGAGCCAACGCGCGAAGAAAAAACCCGCGAGGCAATCGATGAAGGCCATGACGCCGACATCCCCAGCAATATCGGTTTCGTACCAACCTCAGGAGACGAGCACAGACGAAGAGCCAGCCTCACTAGCCAGAGGCGTACCAGCCATGCTAGAGAGAGAAACTCATTGAGTCACGAAAAGTATAGTAGAGAGGCTGCGTCGGTGAGAGACGAAGAAGAGGGCTCGGAGACGCAGAGTGAGAGCGATGTCGTGTGGTGGGATGGGGAGAAGGATCCACGGAATCCATACAACTTTGCATCTTGGAAAAAGGTTCTCAATTGCACGCTGGTCTCTTCATTAACATTTGTGACCCCCCTAGCATCGTGTAAGTGGATCTGGGTTATGACGTTACAACTCTACGACCTCCATCAGCCAGTTCATGGTTTAGGCTATGAACAGTCACAGCTAACCGTATTGCAGCTATGTTTGCTCCAGGTGTCCCACAGCTCATGGTAGAGTTTGGAAGCCAAAGCCCTGAGCTAGCATCCTTCTGTGTCTCCGTTTATGTCCTAGGATTCGCCGCAGGTCCTATGCTCTTTGCACCTCTCTCCGAACTATACGGCCGTCAAATAGTCTACCACTGCTGTAATCTTGGCTTCATCGGTAAGTAACCCACCTTAAGATCACCATACATCGCAATTCTAACTCTGTCAGTCTTTGTCATCGCTTGCGCAAAAGCTCCCTCGTTGAGCAGTCTCATCGCGTTCCGTTTCTTAAGCGGCACATTCGGCTCAGCCCCTATTACGAATGGCGGCGGTACAATTGCCGACATGATCGTCCAGGAGAAACGCGGTGCAGCTATGGCAGCCTTCACCGTCGGTCCTCTACTTGGTCCCATCATTGGACCTGTCGTGGGTGGCGTTGTTACTGACGCTCTAGGTTGGCGCTGGGTCTTCTGGATCATCGCCATCATGTCCGGCGCGTTATCCTGCCTCTTTCTATTCGCCTCGGAAGAGACATACGCGCCCGTCATTCTAGCAAGAAAGACAAAGAAACTCCAAAAAGAGACTGGCAATCTACGTCTGCGATCTAAACTCGATGCCGGCTTGAGTCCTGCCGATTACTTCAAGCGTGGCATCCTCCGACCGTTCAAAATGCTTGCTTTCTCACCCATCTGCATTATCTGCGGTTTATACGTCGGTCTCGCCTACGCATATCTCTACCTGCTCTTCACAAGCCTTACGCCACTCTTCATGCGGATATACCACTTCAACACGGTAAAAGCAGGGCTCACATTTCTCGGTCTCGGTGTCGGCAGTATGCTTGGCGTGGCTTACTTTTCCTACTCGAGTGACAAATACATCAAAAAGAAGGCCGCGGCTGCTAAAGAGGAGGGCATCGATGACCCTGCCGAGTCTATGAAGCCAGAACATCGTTTACCCCCACTCAAGACTGGAGCTTTCCTACTTCCAGCTGGATTGTTCATTTATGGGTGGACTGCTGAGTATCAAACACACTGGATTGTGCCTATCATCGGGACCGCGATCATTGGCGTGGGCAATCTCCTGATCTTCATGGTAAGTCTAGCTCCTGACGCCCTTGACCCAACTAACATATTGCAGTCTCTGCAAATGTATCTCATCGACAGTTTCACCGTTTATGCCGCCTCAGCTCTCGCCGCCAATGCTGTAATGCGATCTATTGCTGGTGCGGTACTCCCTCTTGCTGGGCTGCCGATGTACAACAAGCTTGGTATGGGCTGGGGAAACAGTCTTCTTGGGTTTATTGCTGCTGCGTTGATCCCTGCACCGTGGCTGTTTATCAAGTACGGCGAGCATTTGAGGAAGAAATTTGAGATCAAAGATCTGTAGAAAAAAGAAGATACCGGCAACGTTGAAGGCACGACCTTCTAACAATGGACACGCGTTTTGCCATCAAACTCTAGTCTCCCACAGTTCGAGTTCATCATGCAGCTTTAAACCCGACCGTTAAAGGCCGCCACGGCTCAACCCGAGCCGGTGAGCTACTGCCATGCAAGTAAAACCGCCAACCAGCATGTTACCACATGCATACAATGCAACCTTGGCAAAGGATTACTCCTTTCAGATCTTATGAGGCTGGACTACGGCTAAATGTAACCCACCTCACAGCTTTGTTCTTCAATGGTAAATCACATGATTTATGCATATATAAACATCATCGAAAAGGCATAGAATAGCAACTCATCACGCATTAGCAAGACGATACTGGCCGGCCTTCCACGCTTTGCGTTTGATCATCATATCAGGCCTCAGTTATTCAGCTTAGCATTTTGTTTCCAAGATCTAACAAAGACTTCAAAAGACAAACCTTTCCGTTAGTCTCAGGAGGGTGCAATGTACGACCCTTTAGGAGAACCTGTGTTCATGTCTATTGATAGTGAACCAAGGCCGTATGTGTGTGTTTGTAAGTCATCTGGGGATATCTGCCGATTGACAGAGCATACTTCTGGGTTAGTACGTAAAGCGAGTGGGAAGTCGGTCTGTGATTCGGCGTTCCAACTTCATTCAAGTAAAAAGTATGATAGCAGTACGTTGTCATACTTACTCACGATAAATTCAACACAGATTGGGTCTTCAAATATGATGTAAAAGGGTCTTTCCTTTTGATTTCTTTACGTGACTCAGAACTCATAATCCAGTATCCTTTCCTCGGAAACAATCCTTGCCTTGTCTATCATTACTAATTTGCGCATTAAACAATCCCCTGTCACTCCAGATCCATTCGTAACAGACTTTTTATGCTTTACTGAAGCTGGCCAATGCCGAGGTGCTCGGGGTCGGCCTTGACAATGCGGAGGGTGTTAGTGTTACCCATGCCGCCCTTCCAGCCCTGGACGACGACGACGGTGTCGCCAGCAGTCAGGACGTTGAGCTCAAGAGCGTTGTTGACAGCCCACTTGATTCGGCGGTCGACATCCTCCTGCCAGTTGACCTCGGAGAAGTCGGGCTTGGTCTCGGGGAACAGGAAGGGGTAGACGCCACGGTACAGATGAGCGAATCGAGAGGTTGTGGGGCTTCGGGTCACCATGAAGATAGGGCACACGGGTCGGTACTTGGAAAGCATACGGGCTGACTCTCCGGAGGTGGACAGAACAATGATACCACCGGCACCAAGATCCAGGGAAGCGCGAACAGCAGCCATGGCACAGGACTCGACAGTGCTGACGGGGCGCTTGACGAGGGTGCACATCTCCTCGAAATGAGAAACGTAGGGGATGGTGTTCTCGGCCTTCAGGCAAGTCTCGTGCATCTCCTTGACAGCCTCGGAGGGGTAGCTACCCTTGGCGGTCTCACCGGAAAGCATGACACAGTCGGCACCATCAGTGATAGCGTTACCGACATCGCTGATCTCGGCACGGGTGGGGCGAGGGTTCTTGATCATAGACTCAAGCATCTGGGTAGCGCAGATGACAGGCTTGCCAGCAAGGTTGCACATGGCAATGAGCTTCTTCTGGGCAGCAAATACCTCAGCGGCAGGAATCTCAATACCGAGATCACCGCGAGCAACCATGACACCATCGGTGGCCTGGAGGATCTCACGGAAGTTGTTGAGACCTTGTCGGTTCTCGATCTTGGCAATGATCTGAATGTGCTTGCCCTTCTCGCCAAGGACCTCACGGATGTCGGTGATATCCTGAGCGCGGCGAATGAAAGAGGCGAACACCATATCAACGTTGTTCTCAACACCAAATCGAAGATCGGCCTTGTCCTTCTCGGAGAGAGCAGGCAGATCGACATCGGTGTTGGGCAGGTTGACACCCTTCTTGGAGCAGATAGCACCGTTGTTGCGGGCCTTGACCTTGATGGTCTTCTCATCAGCGATCTCGAGGACGTCGAAAGCAAGGACACCGTCGTCGACATAGATGACACGGCCAGGCTCGATGACGCTGGTGATGTTCTTGTAGTCGACATACCTGTGGGCGTTAGCAAGAGAAAACACCTCAAAATAGATTTCACTCACATGTTCTTGTCGTCCGAGGCAGTAGCGTAGGCATCGTCGGTGGTAATATTCATCTCATGGCCGGCAGAGATGGGGATATCCTCATCGTTGGGAGTGTTACCGGTTCGGATCTCGGGGCCCTTGGTGTCAAGAGCAATGGCAACGTTGCGACCAGCGTGGGTGGCCTCAGACTCGCGAGCGTTGTCAATAACGGACTTGTGGTATTCGTATGATCCGTGAGAAAAGTTCATGCGGACAACGTTGAGGCCGGAGTCTCGGAGCTTGTTGATGGCCTCGACAGAGTTGGTCTTGGGGCCGATTGTGCAGATGATGGAAGAGCGGCGGTAGTTACGCTCAGGTCGGAAAGCGGTGTCAAGAGAGGCAAGCCATGAGATCTTGCCTCCCATCTCGAGGTGGTCCTGGGCGGTAGCAGCCATGATGCTTTTGGGTTCGTTACGTGAGTGATTCTGAGGCATTGTTAAAGTACGAATTAGCAAATCTGAAGCGTAGTGGGTGGTAGAAGAGCGTGGCGGGGTAGCTCTGGTTGCGAGAGAATAGAGATGCGAGGGAACAGGTGCCTGTCAGGTTGGACAAGAGCGGGAATATATGCCTCTCAATCAATTGACTGATAGTGCCTGAACCAACGGCTACTCGGAATAATCAGGTCGTTCTGCGGGCACTTGCCATACAGACCAACGGGATTCTTCCATGAGCTGAGCTGTAGGCGAAGACATGGGGCTAACATGGATCTGACGTTAAGTGACGTGGTGGGATAGGCGATATGAATGGGGCATGGCGTTTCTGGGTGGGCAGAGTAATCGGCGCGACACAGAAATGCTGGCTTGACTGGCGTGGAGGACAGAAGACGGCCCATGAGCTCAACATATGGGCTGAGTTCGAATCATCAGATTGTCGCCTATCGGGCCAGTAGAACCGAGATCAGACCCGGCATATGCAAAATTCTGGGTCACCTACAGGCCAGTGTTTCTGGACTGCAACCAAAAGACCATAAAGGCCATCTGTAAAGATGGGGATTGCCACACATATCATTATCGCCAGCCCCAGAGAAGCCCATGAGAGCAGAAACCCAAAGCACAAGCCACAGTCGTCTCCATTTCGGTGCAGTATTGCGGTAGCAGTAGCATGTCCACTTACAGAAATATATGGATATTGTTGTACGAGTGTTGCACCGTACGATAATGACCCAGAAGGATGATATGATCAGAGAGGCAGAGGAACGTGCACTCCTGGTATTGTTGATGTTCGGTTATGGAGGAAGCTCGCAAAGGTCGAGGATGGGAAGTGGGGGTGGGAGATAAACTCTGTCGTCGTTGATAAAAAAAGGTTGAGAGATGAAGAGGAGAAAAAGAAGAGGGAGAAGCCAAGTTGGTATAATAAAGGAGACAGAATATGGAAAAACCCAGCCCAACACAGCGAGCAAGCCAAGGCTAAAATTATCTGCCGCAAACAATCAAGGGCAAGAGGGTACTTTGCTCTTTCCTCCCCAGTCAACAAATATGCCTATCTCACCGAGAAATCACAGCCATCATGACTGGAGGGGCAACGACTAAGCCTGGAGTAGCGCTACGGGGTACTTACCTCAGATGTACTTAGCACGGCAAATTCCAAGCCTGCATGCTTTTTTCCCTGCTGTCTGAGCTCTCCCTGTGCTTGAGACGAAGAGCTTTTCTCTTGCTTTTTTTTTCTTCAGTTCTGCTACTGGCGATCTGGTTCAAATTATGGGGAGCTTCCTTGCACCCCGCTTCCTGTCCGCGATGCGAGATGCGAAGTTTGCAGGGCTTAAAGAAGGTGTGTCTGGACATTGAAGGCTACATGTCTATTTTAAGGCCTGTTGTGTTTCGGTTTTCTTCATGCGTTTAACATCTCTGTGCAATGATCACGGTTCTCTGTCGCATCTATGATATTCTGGAGCTGTTGTCATGCTCGCCTCCTCAAGATGTCGCGGAGCTGTTTCCCCCACCAACATCGACCCCGCTATCGCGAGGGGGCTTTGCCAATGCTACAGCGGCCCTTTCGGGGCAAAGCACTCCGCCCGCTACTGCACCATCCGACAGTAGCTCCTGCGTCTGTCGTGAACATCCCACCTAAAAATGATATCTGTACCTGTCTGGCTTGGTAAATTAGCCACCATGAAAGTGGATTATCCTCAAACCTATTAATTACCAATGGCTGCGTATCTTCTCCCATTCATGATCAATGATCAGCACTCTTCTTTTCCTGCGACGCGTAACGGTGTCAATCCCCAGCTCCCTGTTGACCAGTGATCCCTCGTGACCGCAGGGTGAGAAAAAAATATGTCTGGTTCCAGCAAATGAAATCCCCTCGTTTTCGCCTCAAGGAATCGTTTGGGCCTTGCCTTGTAACGACCCTCGAGCTTTGATTGGGCTAAAATTTACACAAGTCCAATCAAGCGGTTATTTACTCAGCATGCTGTTACGATTGGGTTGAAGTTTGTCTGACTATTACCTGTAGGTAAGGGGTTGTAGAGCCTCTTGGCATGATACACCATCGACCTCAAGGGTCGTTCCATTCTTGTCTAGGCAGGTCGTCTTGACGAATAGTCATGACAAGTGTTTTGGCCTGTTACTTCGCCAGCCCAACAGCCATAGATCACGGCCATGACACGAGGGAATAATCAATAGCGAGTCTTGTCTATGATTTTGCCCAAACGACCTTGAGATTCATTGCCTTGTTATCATGTCTTGCTGAGTTTCAGCTCAGTTTCCAAGTCAACTTCACCTTGGTCACTCTGTTAATACAATATATCACGGAATATGTTGCGGAATGACTATGTCGGCTTCCAAGATAACAATTTGGTCGTAGTCATGCAAGTTCTTGAGGTTGAGATAGACCCCCATTTACTGACTAATGGATCTGAGACGGCTTGTGGCAGACCGACTTGGCTTTCAACAGAAAATAGTTCAGCCTGGACCCACTAAAATCCGCCCCTCTCTCACCAATCCCAGACACGAATAAGGTTTCAGACACAGCTCATCGCATTGAGTAACGGCAAGCTAGCCAGCGTTGTTTTCAGATATCAATAGATACCAGACTCGTTGAGTAACGTTTGACTGTCAAACAATTGGCGGCGCGGGGGTTGCGCAAAAAGAGGATACTAACCCTCATGAGTGAGGGATTTTGCTCATGGCTCTGACTCTCTGACTCTACCTCCCCTCTCACTCTTGGCTCTTCTTGGGATAGACACGGCGATGCACTCGGCGGACTCTTTCTGGACCCTTGAACCCCTCTCGTGTCTAGACCTCGCTTTGTCCCACGCAAATGTTGACGTAAAAAAGTTGCGAGTGGGTTTCTTGTAATAACGCCGGAATGCGAGCGAACAAGCGGTTGGCTTTTGGAAAGCGGCTGTGAGACTAGCAGCGGCTATATGTCGCATTGCAACGTGCTGGGATGCAGCATGTCAATTGATCCCCATCAGGTTGAACAAGGTGCATTACCATGGAGATCAGGAGTTTTCGCTGGGAAGCATCGGTTTGGATTGTAAAGCATATTGACTGGTTTGTATCTTGCGGGTTTCCTAATGAATATAACCTTTCTCGAATCATCTGTGATCCCGGACCGACTAACCCTCCTCAAAGCTCCCCGGTCAGGTAATCGTATCAATGCCAGTGCCGTCTTCCTACGATATTTCTGGTATCTCACAAGGTATCGCATCTTCTCATCCACACGCGATTGCGCCAGACCCAAATGCCCGGTAGCAACACGTGATATGGCACTTCCCCGGAGCTTTCGGCGCCGGCTTGCCGGATTCTCCACTCCCGCCTGGCTCCCGCCACGGCTGTGTCGCATGACGGCCAAGCCAAACCAAGGTTAGGCCGGAAACGAGTCCATCACGAGCTGCACACCGCGAGATCCCTTCCAAGACAACACAAGACCGAAACGATACCTACACTCCTCTAAACACTCCCACAGCTTACAAGACCTGCATCATGGTGGTATGTACCTGATCCTTCCCCTAAATCTTTCCAGCCCAATCTCGGAGCTGGCCTGGCATGTCTTCTAAAGACTCCTCTCACAGCTCCTCAACCTGCTGACTCTGGGACTTTGGTCAAAGGTCGGACGCTTAACGCACTATGCCTTTGACGCTGTTCTCTGTAAGTTTCTTACTGTCGCCATGCATCTCGATGCGCGATACGGAAACTAACCTCTCACAGTCTCGGCCTTCCTCGCCGGTATGAAGCGATCTACTGGTTTGACGTGAGCTTTACCATCCGTGCAACTACCCAGACACATCTAATAGTCAACAATAGTTTCAAGACAGACAAGGTCGCTGGCGACAACAAAGACTACACCAGCTGGATCGACAGATACTTGGGCGTTGGCGAATGGGTCATGGACCAATCTGTTGCGATTGCGGGCTCAAGCGGTTACTTTGAGCGAACCCGATAAACAACGACACATCGACCCTCCCTTTAGCTCTTGATACCATGGAACCTCCACACTCAACTTTCAGCCGGGGGCTTTCGATTGAACGACTTACGAGCGCGAGCGATGACCTGAGCTACCTGAATATGCGTGGACGCGCTGGGTTTTCAGATAGGCGTTCGGATATATATGACTATGCATGTGAATTGGATGAACGATATTGAATCAACAAGACCCTGATCTTCTATCCTATAGCGTGAACCATACTGGAAAATAAACAGGACCAAAACCCGATTATCCAATTCTATACCCTGTTGTTGTATCATTATTCATAAACCTTGTTATCATCTCGATCTCATGCTCCTAGTCAATCTTGACCTGTTCCTTATGCTCCACCAGAAACTCAGCTGGAACGTCGTTCTCGGAGCTATCTCGTCTGAGAACTACACTCTGTTGCTGAGGGCTATCTGGAGGGTCGTGGTCATGGTCCTCGAATCGAGATACCAACAAGTCTGCTGGAACTTCGTTATCGCTCTCATCGTGACTTTCTTCTCGACTCGCTTCGCTCGCCTCTTCCGCGTTGTCCGTTGAAACATTCTGTTCCGGAGGGTCTTCTGTAGTGACGGACTCATCTGGAACTGCAAATGTTGCTTTGAGAACAGCTTTGGCCTCAAGAAACGCTTCGAGCTCGGCCCCGATTGCACATATAAGAAGGTTCCAGTGCTTCGATTCGGCTAGTTGTAACCGCTTCTCCAATTCCTCCACCACGCCGTTTATCTCTGATAGCTGGTTTTGGATAGCGGCTTGTTGTGGCTCCTCGTCAGCATCCCTAGCCTGACTCGCTTTGACGAGCTCTCGAAGTTTGGCTTCGAACTGAGCGACAAGCCCAGTAACCTCCGACCAAACTTCAGAACCTTCGTCCAAAGCTTGCCGGTCTTCTGCAATTTGTGACTTGCGACGTTCAAGCACTGCAATTTCACCTTGCCACCATGTCCTGGCCATTTCCACAGTGCGACGCTCGGGCCGGAGTTGTAGAAATTCAGTACCACGTAGCATATCGAGGTTTTCCTTCGAATGTGCTTTCGTAGCGGAGCCGAGCGCGTCGATATCTAGCGGCGCGATAGGTGGCCTTTGTATTAACGTGCGTACTTCCGTATCCACGTCCCTACCAGCTGCCCTATAGCCACTCAATCCTGCTTCTCGTCGGTTCTTGACATCTTCCATCTTCTCTCGTACCCATCTACGCCGATTTCGCATGCCAACTAGTTTCTCTTCAAGAAGACGTATATCGCGATCCAATACCTGCTGTTCCGCTCCTAGTTCTCGAAGTTCTTGTCCCAAAGGTTCTTGTTCATCATCTTCCAAGGCATGAAGCTCCGAATAAATGTCGTCCCTCCTCTTGCTCATCTTATCGAGGTACGCCAAAGCATCCTTTCTTTGTTCCAATGCTGTGTTAAGATGGGAATCCTCCTCTGCTTTCAAATTGGATAAAGCGGCCATGGACCGTTGAAGACCAGCCCGAGCCGATTTGAGACCCCTCGGTTTGTTTGGAGTGGGCTGCCTCACAGGTATAACATTTCCATCTGGCGTAGATCGTGTCGGCATGTGTAAAGAGCTCATCATCCGGGATTTCGAGGTCGCCGTAGAATAGAACGTACTCTCTCCAGTACCCGTATCGCTTCCAAAATTGCTTTCAGATCCCCCATCTCCGCTTCCCGCGATTAGACCTGATGCTTGAAGATCCAACAGTTGCTGAATATCCCGCTCCAGGACCTTCTCTCGGCGCTGCAAGCTTCTCCATATTGAATCGAGGCGTGGGCGGTTGTCTGAGTACTTTTGGCCTGGCCTGCTGTCTAATCCAAGTCGATTTGGCGAAAGGAGCCCAAAGCCCCGGCTACTATCGCTTTGGTTCGACGAGGTCGACTGTCGGGAAGGATGCTGATTGATCAAGACAGAAGATGCGATCGGGGGTGGTGGCCCCGTAAAAATTGGCCTCGACCTGGTCTGAGGAGGGGAATTGGAATAGCGACGTTTGCTGTCCCAGGAAGCGGGAGAGGAGGACCGCTGAGTCGACGTAGCTGAGGGAGGTTGGACTGGCTTTCTAAGTCTAGGGCCTGGAGCATCTTGTTCAAATAGAGGGGGATCCTCGCTTCGAGGTTCAAGCTCATCCAAGTCATACTCGCTGACAGCCCTGATAGGAGGACTACGAAGTGGAATATTTGAGAGCCGCTGGCGCGGGCTGGAGATTCGATCGAGAATGGAAGGAGATGACATGGTCAAATAGGGGATAGAAGCCACTGGCTACTGGGCTCGGTATAAGCTTCTGGAGGATATTGTCGCAAACCTGGAGGCTGTCGCATATCATTCGTCTAAAGTCGAATAGACACGGCTCGGAGCTTCGAAAGCTTTGCGGTTGTAATGCTGACGCTTCTCATGAGTATGACGAACCAAGAAATCTAAGAAGTTGCCAACAATATGAGCTGCGACGAAGTTGTAGAAATAGCTGTAACGTCACGAGGAGCTCTGGTGAAGCTTGTCCAGGTGGAAGCTTTAGACACGATCCGGGGTTGGCATGTGCCCACTTCCATTCCGCTGGGGGTGCACCTGCGGCCCACAGGTGGGGAGTGGATATGTACCACAATCGCGTCACGGGCTTCGTCTTCATGTGATGATATTTATATGCATTCGATGGGTTGCTCTCCTACTGTTTGCTTGGATTGCGGCAGTCGATATCAATTTATAGTGATGTGTCAAACATTTTTTTCGTAAGTGATTGCTTCATAGGTTTCTGAGACGTAGAAATAATGTCGAATCTTCGATGTAGCGCTGTGCACAACCCCAGCTACAAATTTAGAAAGTGTATAGATGATATGAAAAGTCATATACGAAATAATGGAATGGGCAGATCATGACCTGCGACGAGTAATTACGTACCTTACACAATTATCCAGAAAAAAAGCAGTATCGCGAAGGTTCAAAGGCCACATCATTTGTCACCAGCAGGATGTTTCAGCTCTGATATGAACTATTGCAGACAGTCTTACAATCGAAGCTGCGCATTTGAACTTGAACAAAGTAACTCTATCAACATCTACATGCTCTCGTTCATTGACGAGTACCTCGTCCTTGCATGTATCGATATCTAGCACCCGTTCGTTGCCTTGGGTCGTGTCTATACGAAGACGTCGGTCGGTAAACCCCTCCGGCCTTCTCCAAACTTGACCCGGCCATTGGCAGGCCCGGCCAGTCTAGGCCAAGTCTTACGTGCATTCTTTTTGCATCGTCAAAAACCTCCCCTGAGCTTCATTTCTCTTAATTCAACAGCCCCAGACTCTTCAGCGCGACTCTGCATCAGACTCGCGCATCATCAGCTCAAGCGACTGCTGGCTGACCTTTCGGCTTACCAACTGCCGACATTCTTCCTTACTGTAAGGGATTGTTCTTTGCTCCACTTCGAGTTAATTATCGACTACGACGCCAAATCTCATATCTGCTGTTGCGTAACGTTTCTGGTCTTTCTCTCCTACTTACTTGCTCCTGGGCGTTGCCGCGACTTTGTCACTGCTGCTCCATTCCTCTCCATCCTTTGGCGCCAGGCCACCTTTAGGCTTGTCAATTCAGCCAGGCCGAGGCCCTAGCTAAGCCAAGTAACAGCCAAATCCTCCCACCATGAGCCAATCACAGCAGTTTTCTTCTTCACTGCGTCAGACGCAGGTGGACTCCATGTCTGGTCCTCGCTCTGTCGCTGGCTCAGGCTCAGGCTCTGGATCCGGCCCTCAACCCCAACCCCAGCACGACGAGTTGCACATGTCGGGCTTGAGCCATACTGGTGCTCCAATTTCTATGTCGCCTCAAGAATACGAAAATCCTCCCCAGATCAAGTTCGAATCTTCGCCCTCAAGCTCCCACTACAGAAACCCTTCCAACTCCTCGGTGCCCAACGTCCTCCAGCCCGCCGGTGGCCTGTCCGCTCGCGGCATCCCAGCCTCGCCCAACTTGCCCTCGCCGATGCAGCAATCCTCTCCCGCTGCCTCATCCATCCCTAACCAGCCGCCGTCGCAAATCCAATACCAACAACATCCTCATCTCTCCCAGCAGCCGCTGCAGGTCCCCTCGCAGCACGGCCAAGCTTCCCACGAATATTCAAATACTCCACCCGCTGCCGTCGCAGGCAAACCCCCACTGAGCATGTCCCATAGCTATTCTCGTTCCAGCCCAGCCGCTGGCTACGAAGGCTCCTCGAACTATCATGCATACACTCCTACGACCCCCAGTGGTGCCTCGTCTTCGCATCTCATGTCGCCAATCGACCCCGCTCGCTACAATGCTCCGGGATCTCAGCGCACCATCTCAAACACCCCGCTTGGTCTAGCTGATATCCGTCCCCGCGCCGACTCGAGCATGTCTGATGGTCATGGAGCTGGCATGGGATATGACCCAAACGCTGCTCAATCAGGAACAAGCAGTTATATTGCGCCATGGGCTATGTACGCTTTC